>BGPR01002334.1:114643-138143 GCA_013235015.1 Araneus ventricosus
ATGGTTTTCTTTGGCACATTTAAAAGCAATCTCAGTACTCTGTTTGAAAGGGATGGTTTTCTTTTGCGCATTAAACGTAATCCAGGTATTATGTTTTCGCAGTTCATTACATCGTCTTGTTATACGAAATCAGTTCTTTGGAGCAATAAGCTTCAATAAGAACTATTGATAATAATACTAGTTTTGACCAAGAGGTGATCAGTAAATGGTCTGCAAAATGAAGAAGCTTCTTCAAGTGAATGACTGGAGATTCAGCTACCAACTGACCGTAAAACAAAGAACTGAAAAGGGGTGCAAATACTCATCTTTCTTCCTTTTTCTCTTTATTTTCACTTAACATCTCTAATTTCTTTGTGCTGGTCAAGTGTGAATAGCGATAATCGAAGGGACATCATATCTTCAAGGCAAGTTATTAACTAAGTAATCTATTATTTTCTAACAAAGGATGTTAGAAAAAAATATTCTTTCTTGCTGGTCTGTAGTAACACTTATTACGTAGGTCTTGTTTTGTAATTTTGGATATTTTTTTCCTGTGGTCAAAATTTGTTTCTTTAACAGTGAAAAAATTGTAATATTACATATAATCTTAATCAAAGAAACATTTTGGTGATTACAGTCGATTTTATTTATTTATTTATTTTAAATACAAAATCAAAACTATTTTCTTCTTTTTGAATTTTACTGGCTGGAAATGAATAAATTCGTATATTTAATATTTTTCTTCAATACTTCTGTGAAAAATCTTCGAATAGAATGTTATTTTAAGCTGTAAAAAAACTACGCATCCTCATTTAAATTTTATCTTACATGAAACCTTACCTTATAAACTTCCGCCTTACCATAATCCGTTATTGTCGTCCACACTACATAAAATAAAATGTTTTGCAAGATTAAATATTATGTTTAGGAATAATCGCGCGAACATACAAACAAATAATTATAATATTCTTCATATCTACTATTTATAATGAGGAAATTATTTTTTTCGTAAAGTATCCTATGATGGAAATTATTTAAGAGCCAATATTTTCGGTGTATTTTGATTGTTTTCATAACATTGATCTTTTGTTTGTTTCTTGCAACACTGCACAAAACTTACTGTATATATTTTTGTCATGTTTTTTTCCGTATGTTAGATTACAAAAAATGCATCTACATCATTTTTCGGCTTTATCAGTACTTTTAAATATTTAAATCTTCGCCACCAAAGTTTATTTAGTATCTTGTGGCATCTCTGGTAACTTTTGAAATTTAAGCGGTAATTTTTAACAGTTTTATTAAATATCTTAATTTTTCTTAATTATTTATTCAGTAATCAACTTAAATATTAATTGCCTTAGCTTTTTATGTCTTTTCATTTAATGTTTCAAGTTTATTAAATTATGAATCAAATTTATTCAACGGGACTATTTACTCGCCATCTTGTTTCGCGGATGTATTTGTGCGTAAAAAGTAAGTGTCGCCTGACCGGAAGAGATTCCTTTGTGTGATTTAAAAATTTTTTGACGGTTGGACAGAACGTAAAGAGGTGGTTGGTCGTGCGGACTCCCGGAGGCCCTCAGGGTGCTTTCTCCATTAGTCAAAAAAAGAATAATTGTGTGAAATGGCTGTGGATTTACGCTTTCCAAAAAAAATGTAGAATGAGTGAACTTTTATTGAACCAAGTTACTCAATTCTGCATGAAAAAATCCTGGACTGCAGCACACCAATTATACTTCTGAATGGCCTGCCACTCGTAATCTTCGCTTTTCGTTATGTATGTGAATTTGAAGGAAGTTCTGCTAGAAGCGTTTGTGCGCATAAAAAATACAGTTTAATCACCTGTTTATAACTACAAAGCTTGCTGTAAGTGTTGCTTCATCTCTGTTGTTCAACAATTAGTGGTGATATTTTAAAATGTGGTGCTGCGAACGGTGTGTGCAAGTACGTGTTTCGAGTAAGATTCGAAGTAAAGTAAACTTGGTTTTCCAAGTGAAGATCGAATGCAAGTGATCATACAGTATCACTTAAGTGCTTCCACTAATTCAAGAATTTTTGATACAAAAGAATTATCGGTGAAATGATGAAGAGAATAATTTCAGTTCATAATGAGATGCTTTAATGTAGATTGACTTAACTCTGGTTCAATGTAATCATATCTTACAATGGCCATTGTAAAAGAGCATCTTTTACATTTATTAATTTGTTAAAGATTGTGCTAAAAAAATATATAATATGGGTAATGTGCATCAGTTCAATTTTGTTATTTTTTATTTTCTTACTAAAATTTGTTGGCAGTAATTTTCTAATTTAAATTTTATAAATAAAAAATTTTTAAATTTAAAATTTTGATTCTGTTTCAATTTTTTCTAGTTGTTTTGTACAACGCAAGGTATAAAAATGTTTTCAGCTTTTCCTGCATCTTCGGCTAATTATATTTATTAGATGACAGTAAAGGTAGGTGCATTATTAGATACAGCAAATTGTATATTGTTTGTGTTTCATATTTTCAGCATCAAGTATGCATTTCATAATTGAATAATAAATCTAAATCTAACCTTTGGCACCAATCAATAATTAACGTCTAGTAATTAACATCCAAAATTAACACCGTATAAGAAATAATAAAAAGAGAAAGTCTTGTAATCGTTAAAAAATTCGGCCTCAGCGTTTTATTCCTCCCCGACTTCGCAAAAACACGTTTCTGGAATTCGGTCTGTGCATCAACACGGCAAATCAAAAACAAAAGGAACTAGGGTAGTTGAAATTTATTATGCGGTCTCTGTAACAAACATGCATCAAATATTGGACGAAATGCTTCAAAGAGAAGTCTGTTTATATATCCGCCAATGTGCCTATGAATACAGGAATTCCAAAATTCAACGTAAATTACGGATGAAATTTAATATGTATTTTTACCAACAAACTTGGGTATGTGTATCAAATTTTGGGACAAATTCGTTAAAAAGTTGACTATTTGTCAATCTATTTATTCGTCTACGCACGAAAACTATAAAAAACTAAGCTGTCAAATAATATTATCAAATGTATTTTATAAAGAAAGATTTTAGATTCATTTTCTGTTGGTATAGTTAAGTATTCCAAAATGGCACAAACGGAATTATCATCTTAATCAAATGAACATTTGGCAAATTTGTCTCAAGAAGAACATACAACTTGGAGAATTTGGCATGAGTTGGCAAACGAGCACAGATCATTTAATGAATATTTTAATTAAAATTTTCGAATGCGTTATATATTAAATTGCTTACCTTTTGTTCGATTTTAGAGTTATCATTCCCCACTTATTAGGATTCCAAATAAGAATGGCGTTTTCCAATAAGACAAAAAGAAGAGTTAATAGATCTTGTTTCCTTACGAAAATTGTTTTAAATCAAAAACATTAATCAGCTAGGCAAACGAAATTTCGTTTTCAAAATTCAGATAATTCCTGTCAAAATTGTAGATAAGTACCAATTTTTGGCCCAATCCTTTAAAGGGAAAGGGCTCAAAATCCTTACTGGACATACGTTACTATACTACGAAGCTAAGCCAAAAAAGTGCCATATTGTCTAAACAAACAACAAATTCAACAGAATAACACTCTAATTTGTTTCCTGGGTGCATTAGAGTTGTAAACTAAATAAGATAAAGAATGGATGGTATTTTTAAATGAGTGTTTAAATTGAAGTAAATAGAGAAATAAAACAAACTATTTTAAGTTAAAATTATGAAGATAAATCGCTTATAAAAAAGAAAGTCTCAATAAAAAGTTATTTAAAATGAAATGACTTAAAAGCCTACCTCCAATATTGTATATAATAATTAATATAATCTGTATGTTAATATCTAGATTCTGATTTTAGGTGATATAATGAGATTTTTCTCATACTCTAGGAAAATATTCGTTCATCCTGTTAACGTATTGCTTAAACTAATGTGTTCAATAGTTAAAACTTATTAATTTACTTTTAGTGTTTCTTCAAAAAACGAAAGAGGTGTTCCTCTGTTTGAATTCCTTATTTCCTTTCCTGAACTAAGACTTAATTATTTCCGAATTTCTATTTTATTATTATAGAACAACATTTTCTAGAAACTTTTGATGTTGGAATATTATTTACCGAAAGAAAAAGAATTTTGCGGATTATGGTACATATTTTGCAAAATACATTTATTTCAGATTTGATATGAATGCTCAATGGTTCAATGGTTATTTTCATTTATAGTATACAATGCCCAGATGTTTATAAAAAAAGGTATTAAGCCGAAGATTTTCCAGGAAAATGAAAACATCCTCTCAATAATATTCCTATATTATCTAGAATGCAACGGATGAGAATGAATTGTTATTTTTAAATTAATGTGTAGGTATAGAAAGCAAGTAAGAAAAAAGAACCAACAACTACAGGAAATTAAGGAAGCAAAATACTGTCTCCGGGGAAAATACAGATAAAAAAGACTGAAAAACGTAAGAATAAGAAAATTAAATATTAATCTTCTAAAGAAAACGTCCAATGCGGAACTGTATCCTGGGATATGGAGACTTATGTAAACAAGGGCAAGTTATCAATTAATTTTTGTCTGTAGGGATTTTCAAAAGAATGACGTCGAAATGAGTTTTCAATACAACTTACCACTCCAAAAATTATTAATACCATGCAATTTTAAGTTTCATATTTATATATATATATATATTGAGTCATTAAAACAAAGAGTCTTTTCAAAGATAAGGTACTTCAAGAGCATGAAAAATTAATGAAAGTGGAAAATGTTACTAAATGTATGAGAATTTATTGACTTATTTTTTAATTACTTTAGTAAAAAAGACACAGAAAAGGGCAAGACATGATGAATGCTTACTGATATATTTAAAAATTGTTCTAACTACGATTTTGAATGCTCTTATTTGTTATTCATTTCGAAGAATTTTGGACTTGTCTTATAAATTAAAATTTAAAATGCTTCTGTAATTTATTCAACAAAACTAGAGGATGAATGCATCTACATTATAATGTCAGATACGTAAAATAATTTTAGAATATAGCAGGAAAGAACATTTAAATTAAAACTGAAAATTCATTAAGAATGTTTATATTTTGCATAAACATTCTTTGGCATAACTTTCAATTTGACTTTGACTGCGTTTCTATTTTTTCTTTTTTTTTGAGAAAAAACCGATAAATTTCTCAACTTTGGTATCTAATAAAATAAAATTATATCGGCCGATTACATTTTTACGTATGTTTATGAAATTTTGTAAGAATGAACCACACACACACAGTTTCAAGCATCGAAACTGCATTGATAGTTTCTGGGATCTTCTGACCATTAGCAAATTAACAATAAGAACATAATAGAGCTCCTAAGTCATATAAGATAATTCAAAACATCTTCAATATGTATGACCCATCCAATACATAATCAAATCATGAATGCCTTTTATTCGTCTGTTATTATAAGGAACCTATTATCTCACTAAACCTGAATAAATACAGTCAATTTATTTTGCTATGTATTTATATTTTGACAAATGCATTGCTTCAATGATTAGAGACTCGATAATAATGCTTTATAAATGTATTATGGAGTCGTTATTCAATTCTGAACTGACACATTGGCGTTAATAATGAGTATTATGCATTATATATTTATTCCAAGAATTATAATATTTATTACAATTCTTGGCGGGATAATATTATTGAAATATTTAACTTTTATAATAAATACGTTCAGACATATATTCTCATTACATTATTTTTTCATCAATTACTTTTGAGATAAGACTGCATTCATTCCTTTTAATGTGTTGATAAGAAAATGAATATTATGCAGGTTACCAGCAGTGACGAAAACAATCACCAACATGAAAGTGAGTAAATCACCGTATGCATGTTATTTTGATCATAAAAAATCATTTATCAGCTGTTATGGATTTTATCGCGATTAGATAATAAAAGGAAAGAAGTACATTTCTGAAGAAAATATTGTGCTTCTTTTCTTATGGATAGCTATTACAACTAACTCAAATGATAAAAAAATAAAAGTTGTAACCACATAAAGGTATGTTCTTTATCTTCCTCGTCTTCTATATAACCACGAAAGAAAAATTGGAACTCCATCGCCAAGTAGTAATTAGAAAGAGACTTAGGGCAGTGGTGGCATAACGGCAAGGTCTCGGCTTCGGAGGAGGTTTTCAGGTTCGAAACCCGATTCCACTGAAGATCCGCCGTGTGTATGCGCCTGATGTACGTTAAATCAGATGTAGGGGATGAAAATTCCTCCCGGTAGTGTGATACGGAAGACTGGAGAAAGGGTGCCAGCCCAGCTGCCATCCCCGTCATCCGTATGCGGCCCCAAAATGCCGCGATGCGTCCTAAAATATTGCTCGCATTGCTTCAAAAACGAACATTAATTTAACTAAGCTCGAAAAATACTTAAGGAATCCTATCTCTTTTGAAACTTTATTTGATCTCATGGAAGATATTTAGAACAATACTCTGTTTAAATGCAGACAAAATTCGAAATTTGTTTTTGATTGCTAATAATAATACATTTTTAAATTCTGCAGTTTATAATATTTCATCCTAAGTATTGTTTTGGAATTCAGTTAATTGTTGATAATCATGAAAAATGAATTGGTGATTGTTATTGTGAGTTAAATATGTATACTGCCCTCCTAAGCTTAAAAGGCGTATCTCTTTTTTTTTAATTTTCAGGTTTTTCCTACTTAGTTTGTTAACTGCCCGACATTATTCCTAAGCAAAAAGACCGCATCTTCTTAAGAAATCATATAAAGCCAATTAAGAAAAATTTAGTGTTTGTGAGCTGCTCACAAACTTTACTAAGTAGGAAAATTCTGAAAATTGGGATACGCTTTTTAAGTTTAGGAGGGCAGTATAATATTCATCGTAAATTATATATGACGATTTATTAAGTGTTGCGCAAATGTAGACCTTTAGATTTTACAATTGATATTATAATTATAATCATTACATATATATTTTTGTTAGTTAAATTTTCTGTATTTCATCAATGTCCTCTAGAATATTTTATATGATAGAGTTAAATAAAACTCACAAAACAAAGATAACCAATTATTGATAATATCTACTTCAATTTTTTTAAATCTGTGACACAAATTACTAATCCCTTTAATTATTTAACCATTATGGTATTTTATGATTACAGCTTAATAATAATCATAAGAATAATTATTGCACATATCTTTCAATTAGTTTTAATCGTTATATCAGTAAAACCTAAATGAATAAAATGGAAAGATCAAAATTGCAAAGTAGAACACCGTTAATTGAACTTTTGATAAAATACTTTACAACACAATTTATTCTTTTGGTTCTTTTATGTTAGATAGTAAAAAAATTAGAAATTATTCATTACAAACGCTTTCAAAATTATCACTAATTTACAATTTCATGTTAAAAATATTGGAAAAAGTTTAAAGTAATTATTGTTTCCAAACCATGAGAGAGATCTTGTTTTTGTGTTTCTTTCTTTTTTCCTTCAGAGAGAATTGGGCTTTTCATTCAGTCCAATCTCATCTCATCCATATTTTTTTTCAGATTCAAAAACGATTGAAAGAAGAAAGCCTTTTTAACCGTTATATAAATAAGATTAATTGTTCAAATTCATGAAGATGATGATTTTTTGCAATCATTTCTGATACTCTACTGTAACATGCTTCCTAATGAAAATTTTATGATGCTTCACAAATTGGAAATATGTTTTTGATATTAGATTTTGTATTACAACTCATTAAAACTTTCTCTCCTATCTTTCTCTTAGAAACGAGCACTTTAATTATTAACATAGTTTTTTTAACGGAGAAATTTATCTCTATTTATTACAGTCGTTCTAATTTGTTTATGCAAGACTGGGTATTAAAAAAGAGTTGGAGAAGTCTACTAGCCTTAAGGAAGTTTATCAGGTAAAACTGTTTACTTTAATATTCTAATGGTTTTCTTTCAAAATTTAAAATACTATAAAATTGAATGTAAGGTAAAATAAAAATCACTCTATTCATTTGTAAGAGAGTCTTTCCCTGTGAAATCAAAAATTCTGAAATGAGGGACTCCTATTAAAAATTAAACATTAAATCATCTGCCATAAAAGAGACTTTTAACATCATAGTTGCTTAATTTAATATTCAAAAATTGGTCTAGAAACCAATAATAACTCAGATTTTATTGATTAAAAGTATAAAGGGTTCAAGTTACGTTTGATGTACTTTCAAAATTTGCATTCGTATAAGATTTAATATAGAATTGGTTGCTCTAAATAACAAGATAAGCAACATAACATTTTCTTTCATTCTCCTTTTCTTCTTAGTTCGTAGCGCATTTATTTAAAGTGTGGCATTTGTCAGATAAATTTTCATTATGATGAGTAGAATTTCACTGCAGAAAATTCGTGTATTATTTTCTCTTTATTAAATTAAAATTCTGTGAAACGAATTTTCTACAGAAAAAGAAAATATAACGATTGTCTGTTATAACTAATTTCAGATGAAAAAACGGATTGTTTACTAACATGGAATGCCGCTTACCGGTAATGTTAGTCTTTTGGTTGGGAAGAGAGTTCTACAGGGGTAAGTATGGAATGACCGGAAGCGGCCAGGCCTGGACCTTTGACCTTTGCGACGAGCTTGGCGACAAATTTGGCGATTTTGTCGACAATCCGAAAATGCGATTATTTTCTTGATGTGTCTATTTGGAGAGGATATATATAGAATGTACTGGATGATTCTATGTGATGTCACGACCAGTCGATCTAGGGTATATAAACGGCTGCAACTGAAAGGAGGGAGGACTTAAGAGTTTCGTCTGCAATGCGAACTGGAAATCTCGTGAACTGAGCACTATTGCAAGAGCTATTACTGTACTACATTATTAATGATTTGCTGACTGTTTGTGTTGCTAAAACTGGAAGTGCGGTTACTTTTATTACTAGTGAATTGTTGTGTGCCTGCATTTCTAATCTGTACAGGAGCTATTGTTTATGTTACCCATCTACGTGTTTTCCTGAATATTTGGGAATAAAGCGTCATTCTACATTATCCTGCTTGTTGGACTATTTCTACCGTACACACACAGAACGATTTTTGTAACAGTATGTACAATGTCTAAAGATTGAAAGTGCTTGGTAGATGGTTTCTGCTTTAACAAATGAACACTGAATAGCAGCAGAAGACTTTCAGAATACAAAATTGGTACGGAGATTTTATGCTAAGCTCTGGTCCAATAGTTTGCAGCATTGTGGAACAACGTATTTCAAAGCTTTAGAAATTATTTTGGACTACTTGTAAAAAATATTGGTTAACTATCCTTATAAAGAAACTATTTTCATCATTATTCCATATATTGATAGCTTGATTTAGGACATTATTATACTCTTACAATTATTTTCTCTAAAATCATATCTGAAACCTTGTTAAATGGTGCAATATTCCATTAAGCCTTTATTTAAATGGGTCTTAAAGCATGCGTAATATGATAGATAATATTTATAATATTTTAATATAAATAATATTTTAAGATAAATAATTTTGTGTATCACAATCATTTGTCATATATCATTTATTTCAATTAAACTGATACTACCCTGTCAAAAATAAATATCAATCCATGTATATAACAACACTGATATATGCTTACAATCGAAATTTGCTTTTTTCATAAAGGCTCGTAGTAATTCTATATAAACACAGATAAAGGTATCTCTGCTTTTTGAATGATAGCTTGACATCTTGATGCTTTTGTTATCTTCCAGATGCGTCAATTACTAACATGAAGTGGGACCACCTTTTACTGCAATGACAATTGAGGAAGGCCATCCATAAGTTTTTGGCATTTTTCTGCAAGAAATGAAATCGTATAATGGCTACAGCCACCAATATCTACAACCAACCAATGTGCAACCGCCACCAGGCCATTACAAAAGAAAGCGGCCTGACTTCACATTAGTTATTGATGCATACGCGAGATACGCAAATCATAAAAGTGCCCGGATGCCTTTAATTATATAGTGTATATCAAGTTACAAAATGTTACAATTATAATGCAAATAATGTGGATAACGTAATAAAATTTCTTATTATTTAAAATACATAATTTACAGCAAATTAAATTATACACTTATTTTATAGTTATGCAAGGGATTTTAGTCTATTTCTAATCTTATGCAATATAACTATTTGAAGATTGAAGTTTAAAAAATATCAATTTGTGCTTTGAGAACAACTGAAATTAACGTCGTTTCAAAACCGATATTTATCTGAATCTTAACTGTATTCAATTGGAATTTTTACATAAGCTTCCCTATATATCTGGCTTCTAAATTAGGAAAGAAATATTATGCTATGTTTTGCACGTGCGCAGTTAATAATTATTTACTAAAAATACTCATATTTCCTCTAATATTATAATTATATTAAGTATTTACTTTAACTTTCAATACTATGCTTCTCTAACATATTGTCAAATATTCTGTAAGTTTTGTATAATTTGGTTGAAAACTTTGTATATTATACGGAAAAACATGCTGGAAAACTTGGGATTTTTTAAGAAAAACTTTATATTTTCCTGAATATTCGTGCTATTTTTACTAAAATGCATATAAATGTTACGCACACCAAACAAAACAATTGATGAAAGTTGCAAATTATTTTAAGTTTTCTGTGAAATGTACTCAGCCCAAATCATTTTCTTCTTCATCACTTTCTGGTCGGTAACCTAAATACTCTAGAAACCAAATCTGCACTCTAAAATGCGAGTTCCCACGAGTATCTATAACAGATTGTGAACCCTTGTATACATATTAACTCCAAAGTTTTCATATTTAATTGTGCAATTCTTTTGTCCAGCAGTTTTTATCTGTGAAAAGGAACGATAATGCATAAATAAGCACTAAATATTCATAAAAGCTTAAAGCAATTTAAATTTTCCTGGTGAAATTTATTTTTAAAGTATCAATAATTAATACAGCTGTTCTTTTCAGTTCATATTTTACCAATTATTTTATTTTTTCCAATTTAACTAATCACCGAGAGTAATGTATGATCCAATCAAAATCTGTGCTGAAAGTTAATATTTGGTTGGAATCTTGATATCTTTGTAGAACTTTGGTGGAACAATGTTATTCAGATGTTAAGGAATTTATTTTGAAAGTGAAAAGTAATTAATAAGCTAATTTGAGAATGTGCTTTAAAAATTTATTTTTAAGAAGGCTTGGAAATGAAACTCATGTTCTAAAAATGATCTTCTGACATTTTTGCAAATTTCCTATCAATATTGTATACATATACATAAGTGTGCATGAGTGTGTGTGTTAGTAATCAAACGGAAACGAAATCAAATTGCAACAATTTTCTCCGAAAACCTATACTTTCTCAGAAAAATTTTGAGGATTTCAAAGTCAGAAATTGTACGCGTTACTATCAAGGTGTTTACTAAGGAGTAATTTGAATTTAAAAAATATGATGCTAGGCAGAAGAAACATTACTACACAAAAAATTATGGTCAGCATCTCTTTGTCTCACTTATTTTAAGATAACTCGTTTAAATTGTTAGTAATGCAGAATGGATTCTTTTTTATTCGAAGTATGTATTCTACTACAAATTATTTGTAAATTCTTGCGTGATTTTAAATATATCTGTAATTAAATTTTTTAGTTCCTTTACTCTTACGCATATTAAACTATTAAATACTTGATAATTACTTGATAAATTATGATTTACTTTCTATAAGGCAAAAAATATATCAATTTTGTCCACAATAAATTTTTGGAAATGATGACATTAAAAGTATTACTGGCTAACAGTTCAATCTAGAGACATTCTAGAAATTCCAAAATCTTCTCTTTTAAAGTCATATGTTTATTTCCATAATCTATGGATTTTGAAAAAAGCGATAAAATTCAAATTCATTAGAATTCAGGGATCGATGAAAATCTGCTAATTATTTGGAAAGACAAGGGAAAAAGCAAAATTTTTTAATGAAAGAATTGAAATACATGATGCAAAAATTGCATAGAGATTAATGAGATGCTTTTTCATTAAATACCGTCGAATAACTTAAGTGTTGTTGCTGTTCTTTAAAGTGAGTTAGCGAAATGAAGAGAACAAATAAAGAAGAAAATTCCCAGACGCAGTTCAGTTAAATCTTCGATGAAAAAATTGATTAAAATGAGATGATTTAAAGAAAGAAAGTTAACTATAGAAGGAGACTGCATCAATTAAAAATGGCATAAATAATGATAAAGGGTCCTTTTTAATGTTACTATTTTTCATAATAGAGAAGGTTCTGGTGGAAAAAATTGCAGGCGTATAGGAAAGAAAATATTATTTATAATTCATCGAGTATCTCTTATCTATTGCACAGTTCAATGATTTCATTACAAGCAGTGCAATACATTTCCTTTACTTTTTTATTGCAGAATTTTTCTATGTTAAATGAAACAAATATTCACTGACAGATTTAAAAATTAACAATATTAATTATCTCAGGTAATTAAAATGATAACTGTGACAAAATATATATTTTAAATATTCTTGTTAGAAACTGTTGATAGAGTAATCATCTGTGTCTTTTCGTCTTGATAACGAGATTCGGCATATCACTTGTTGTTGAATATAGAAAAATCTCATTCTTCCTGATTATTTGTAATATTTGCATTCTTAGGATATTGAGGTAATAGTATTATTTAGACTAGATGATTTTGTGCTTCTATATAAGCGCTTAGGTGTACGCACAAAAACAATTGTAAAAGGATTAGGAAGATTAAATAACTGATTCATTTCACGGCAGTTTATAGTATTTGTGAGGCTCTCAACCTATAATTGAGGTAGAGGTCGGTGTCCCTATAACTTACAACTACAATAAAAGCACCAAATTTTTATTTTTAATCATAGAACTAGTACTTAAATTTTGTTATAAAGGGTGTTTAAAAAATGTCTGGCAAAAATGAAAGGGTAGATCAGGCATATGATAAGCATCCAAAATCAGAAAGGAACATGGGTGCGCAAACGCCATCTGGAGGCAGCAGATAGCATTTAAAATAATACAGCACTTGCCACAATTGCCAACACTTTGAACATTTTTTCAAATATCTCCTCGAACTTCGACCATATAAGGTATAGTTTTTAACACACAATTTATATTGAAGATTCGGTCACGAGGGCATTTTGGGAATGAAGAAATTGATGATGTCGATAAGGGAATTTGGCTCACTCCATTTCACAGAAATCTGATAATGGTTTGCAACTTTCGTCAATTATTTTGTGTGCTACGCGCAATATTTACATGCATGTTCGTAAAAATAGCTGGAATATTCGGGAAGCTATAAAGGTTTCTTTAAAAATTCCCAATTTTTTCGTATAGTTTTTTCTTATAACTTGCAGATGTTTTAACCAAATTGTATGACACTTACAGAATTTGTGACAATATGTTACAGCAGCATTGTCTAAATATTTGAAGTAAATACTCTGAATATTAGAGAAGGTATGAGCATTTGAAATAAATTATTAGCCTAATTTTTCTTTCACAACTTTAGAGCCAGATATAAAAGGCAACTTATATAACAGTTCCTGTTAAATACCTTTAAGATTCGAAAAGATATAGGCATTTTGGCAAGCGCTGTTTTATTTGAAATGCCATCTGCTGCCTCTAGATGGCGTTTGCGCACCCATGTTCCTAGGTGATTTTGTATGCTTATCGTATGCCTGACCTACCCTTTCATTTTTGCCAGATATTTTTGAAACGCCCTTGTTGGAATTCAAATGAACTGGTTCAGTCACTGAATGAAAGCATCTCGTTGGTTAATTTTCATGACGTACCGAAGTTACGGCACTAGTCTAAGTTGATTGGTTGTTACAATCTATATATATTGTTCATTTGTGTTTTTAAGCTATCAGTCAGAAGGAGTAGCTGTAGTCAGTCGAATGGATGGCTGTCATTGAGTGTGTGAGCTGCAAGACAGCAGCATGTCTTTATTTTGTACAGTAAACTGGATTAAAGCTCTTCTGTATTTTAAACTGCCTGGTATCTGCGTTACTCTGCAAATTACACTCACGACATGCCAACAGCCCTGTATAACAAAATTACACCTGAAAAATTACACTAAAAAAATTACTCAAAATTACACTAAAGAAAAAAAATTATTATTATTAGTTACAAATTTTAGCAGCGGATGCCCATTTACATCCGCGAGATGGAGAATGGCTACCGGTTACTACTTACTTATAAATTAGCTTTTACACTTAAACAAGAGATATGTTTTAAAGTGTTTTACATCCCAATTCAAAGTCAGCAGAACACTTTGATTGAAAATTACAAATAGCAAAAACGTTCAATCTGAACATGAATTTGTGATGTTGTAATATCAGTACCCGCTTACCCCACCTACCCTTACTCACATTTGACAGAAAACAATCGCAACAATCATGTGGAGGCTCATTCTTGATTTTTATGAATACAATTTATTTCTGTAAAACCCTGAAAAATAATGATTTTTCCTTACCACATAATACTAATATAGCTTGCAACTAGTCAAAAGAAGTTCAAAATAAATGCAAAAATAACAACAAATATTTGAAAATTTAGAATGGAAAACGAAAACTACTATTCAATAGGATATTCTTTCAATGAATATCATGATTGAACTTGAATTTGATCATTTATTAATGAAATTAGAAGAAAACAAATTTGTGTTTCATAAATGTGATGAATAATTTAGTTGCCTGCCAATAATCCAGCATCATCTTAAGCGACTGCAGAATTTAAAAATTTTTAAGAACGATTTCTTAAATACCTATATAACTACAAAAGACCTGAGTTGAAAAGAATAGAAATACTGCTAAAATTTTGTGTAGCAAAAGTGTATAATTTAAATAGTCATCATAATATTTTATCAATTTTCTCCAACTGAATAAAATGCCATTTTTGTTCGAAAATCATCGAAACGTTGAAATCCGAATTTCTTTCACTAACTTTATAAATAAAAATTTTTTTATAAATTTTCTTTCTTGCACTCCACGTTCGAATTTCTCCAGCAATTGTGAAACCACGTTTATTTTCAATCATAATAAACGCAATTCTTATTGTTCATCACTAAAAACAAAAAAAGACTTTCTATAACAATAAAATATAGTAAAGAAACCATTTAAAATAAATAAATATATATATTTAAATAATGCTTAACTAAAAAATTTTAAAATTTAACGTTTTCTCCGTTGATGAAAAAAATATTTTCAAATTATATGTATTTCCAATTTCCATTAATTCAGCGATTAATTAAACAATCAATTCATTATTTAAATGTACGCTAAATCTTTTCTCAATATATTAAAATTCTTCTTGCTAACATTGCATGCCATTCAGCTAATCGGTTTACAAAGTGGAACACAAAACATTTTCGAAAGTCTTGCATTCTACCTTAGTGTTGCATACTACCTTTCTGATTAGTACAGTTCTGAGGCATTTTAAAAGAAGGAAAAGTCCTGACTTTTTTTAACGCCATTAATCCTACTGAGGAAGCTAAAGATATCCCAAAATTCTTCCATAGCGCTGTCTTCAACATTCCCAACATCTCTAATTTATTGCTGGACATTTTCGCTTGACTTGGAAGCCCAGGAATTCGCTCAAGTATTTCTAAATGGATTTGCATTCTCGCCATAAATTTGGTGAACAAGGTTAATACCATTTTCAATTAATAAACTACTATCAAAACCCATATTTCTTTCCACAAAGATCCTATTAATTTGCACATGCTTAGTAATTTATTGTATTTTGTAATAGCTTTACTGCGGAAATGAATCAGAACAGGTACAGAGTATAAATTAAATTCAAATAGTTTCGGACATTGCTTTTAAAATATATAGTCTATATTTGCAAATTTATATAACATGTCAAAACTCAGCTTTTGAATAGTGAAGTAGTGTTCTCAAACTGATTGTGTTTTGTCAGAGAATTATTTAAATGAAAATATTTAACCTTTTAGTAGTATTTATTATTTAGTCTAATTTTAGTATCAAAATTTGTTACAATATCTTGATTTTAAATTTAAAAGATCCCTTTTTCTGAT
The DNA here is from genome assembly GCA_013235015.1 of Araneus ventricosus. NCBI lineage: Eukaryota > Metazoa > Arthropoda > Arachnida > Araneae > Araneidae > Araneus > Araneus ventricosus. The sequence goes on from BGPR01002334.1 coordinate 130,719, forward strand.
TTTTTTTCAACATAATATTTCAAGTCAGAATATAATTCTATCATGATAAAACAAAAATAAATTCTTTGCAGGAATCAATTAGGGCCGCTAATTTTTTTGTAGAAATTTTTCAAATATTTCTTTGGTTTTATTTCAGAACTATGAAAACACAGAATTAAATATTCAGAACAATTATTTTAATGGAATTGTGATATTCAGCCATCAATTAAGAAAGTAGCATCAAAGTGCCCTGGTGTTTCAAAAGAAGTATATAATTATTAATGAAAATAATAAAACTTCAAAGATTATAATTAGAAAAAAAATTTCAGTATCATTTTAGATTATCATGATTTTTTTCAGCACCTTATGGAAATCCTTAAGGTGGCACAGAAATTTAAATAAAAGGACCACTTTGAATAACTCTTGGTGCAAAATTAATTAATTATAAACTTTTAACTGCCATTTAATCCATTAATAAGGCAAAAATATTTAAAAATAATTTAAATTCAATCAAATATTTGTCGTACAATTCTGTATCAGCAAAACGAAAATAGAAAGTATATTGAAATGAAATGATGTGTATCATTCTAAAAATAATTTATATTCCATTAGACTGTCTTCTTTTAGAATAATGCGTACATTTTCATTGTTTGAGTAATATTTGCTTCCTCCATTCTACATAAAATTCAGGATTACAATCTGCAACCAAAACTAACAGACCGAATATATACAATGCAAGGAAAACTTATGAGATCTAAACGAATGTTAATTTGTAAATTACAATGAGTGCAAAGAGTTCAAAGCTCATGATTCTTGTTGCACTCTGAAAACTAAAAGTGTATCAATTTATGCATTGATCGACATGCTTCTTCGATTATTTTCTTCCAGTATCATTAAAATTTTGAAATATAAGAATTTTATAAAGTGTATAGAAGTTTATAAGAGTAAAAGAAGAAATATATCTTATAAGAAGTTTAAAAAGTGATCCTTATTTTCGGGTATACAAATCTAGATTTCAACTCTGGTTTTGACACTTTATCTCATACGCTGTTCTTATTTTGTTTGCAATTACCAGTTGAAATTGCTTAAATGAAAATTTTGATTAAAGTCTCAAGTAATATTCCACATGAAATATATAAACACGGTAAAAACTTTAACATTGGTTTCGTTTTTTTGCTGTGCATACTATCAAATGACAGGATTTGGGGCAGGATTATGTCTTTTTAAGAACGAGTAATAACTTATGATGAAGTATATCCAATAGTGTATTCTAATTCTTAAGGCATTCAGCGATATACTCAGAGTCAAAAGTTGAATGAGTCTTATAAAGATTAGTTAATTAAATAACCCAGAGTCAGAATGAGGACAAACATAAAATTCTATGCGAAGATATTATTTTATCACAAATTTATTTATTCTTATCACATAAGCTATAAAATCTGAATTTTCGCTGACTTTGAATGATGGCCAACAGTGGAATTTTTAATAGATTTTTTTTAAATTTTAGCCTTTGATACTATGTTTCAGCGAAAAATACAGTTTAGTTTCTATTATAAAGTGAATGAAGAAAATGTTTAAGCATGCTGCCTATATTTATTCAAAATTATATGAATTAAATGGCAAACCATCTCGAAGTGATGAGTAAATTATATCAATTTCAGTAATTTATAGAATTCCTTTTCCGCGAATGAAATTCGGTAATAAACCTTTAAACCATTAAATCTTTCAATTCCCCTGAAAAGGATGTTGTTTTAAAATTATAATTTGAAAATTCATTTAAGAAGCTTCAGTTTCACAAATGATGCACACTACATCTATAAGAATATTTTTTCTGGGTTCCATGTGTTCAGCACTTGCCATTTTCCTAGCATTCTTTTAATCTCCGTCATCGCATCTTTTCCCTCGAATGTATCCCACATTGATGGTCGATCATTCATTTATTACAGCGATCCAATAGCATTCCTTATTGTGAGTATTTATTGTTTTGCCTGGTTACGACAGCAGATTCACTTAAAGTATTTCTTCTGAAAAGTGTTGTGGGATCTTATTTTTCTGTCTTGTTTCTGAATTGTTTTGTATCACAATATGATTCATGACATTTCTTGGATTGCTCAAGATTTCAAATGATTCGTTGCATCCGCTACGAAAACTGTTCTTGATTTTAATTTTCATATGCAATATTTTGAACAAAGAAATAAAATTGATGCAATATTTTGTAGCTATCATCTTTTGTTCGAAATTTACGTTAGTCAGAAATTTTTAGTTAACATTTGCTTACATGACAAAATCTGCAATTATATTTTTAAAAATCTCTGATCACATTAACCAGTCGATAATAAACTGTTAACAATTCTTGTTGTATTCATCTTTCCTTTATTATTATTTTTATTTTGTACCACTTATTAATCAAGAAAAAGTGTATAGGAAAGTTTGAAATTGTGATAAGAATTTGCGTATGTGTTGTTTTAATGTTTATCTTATGACGCAGTGTTCCTTGCATCGAATTGTTGTACTCGAAAATAGAAATTTCTGGCGTTCTTCGGAACTGCCAGTGGCTCAAAATTTGTATATCCTTATGGATAGATCATATAACTAATTACAGTGACACCTGTTTATAACGATACACAGGTTGTGTTACACTGTGTATAACAATAAACCTGCCTATAACGATGTTTTCTTTGGTCCCAGCCGGAATTCTTATTTACTAAAGGTATTTTCAACCAGCCTACAACGATAATCACTTTTTAGATGCACCTGTCTATAACGATAATTTTACCTCTTTAGAAAGCTGGTATAGTACAATGCCAATTTTTTTTCCTTAGAAAACGGCTCACTATGGTCAAGAATGTCAAAAAACTGGGGAATCGTAGGAAAAACGTTCGGTGGTACGAACTGCAGCCTGTTGTAGCAGAGAGATCCGGGGGGGGGGGGGATATTTACAAACCCTACCCTGATAAAGGCAGGAAATCAGACAATATCTATGGCTCTCGTCATCGAGAGCCGGTGACTTCGTTCTTTGCTCTCGCACTTAGCGTACGGAAACTACAACAAAACAAGAGTAGTCCTTTCCAAAATAATATATTTACTGAATGGCTTCGGATACTATCTTCAGCAGTATATTAAAATATTTTTTGCCGCATTTTTTATTTGCTCTCTAATGAATTTTATATGGTAATTTTTTAATGATGTTTTGTAATAACGTACTCGGCACTTTTTCAAACAGAAAAAAATCTTCCGTGGGTTGCAAGATTTTTAACAAATGAGATTATTTAAAAAAATATTTTTAGAAAATAAAATATTCTACTCTGCAAGAAATTATACTAAGGAATTGGCTTATGAGAACAACTTTGTTCGAAAGACATTAATTGGCAGGTTAGGCAAATAGGTTTTTTTGTGCATATGTGCACTTATTTTAAGGCGACGAGGGACCTTCAAAATCATTTTTAAAAATTTTCAATTAATCAATTTGAAATTTTTGCAGGAATTAATAGGAGCACGGATATAAATGTAATTTTAATTAACAATCAATAGCCTTTATGACAAATGTTCCAGCTGCTCCAACATTGCTCGAAATCATTCTAATTTTTTTAATTAGTTACTCTAAACCTTTTCAAACAAAAATTGGAATTATTTTTTATGTTTCAGAAAGTAATTTCGAATTGAATACATGTAATAACTCGACGCTAGTGATTTTGGAATAAAATATGCCCAATATTTGATATGGAAGAAAATATTTACATTTTAAAAACAAAATAACTGCTATATAAATGCCAAAAATTCTTTTCTATATATGTCATGAAATTTGAATAAAAATTGAAGCGCCTGGAACATTTACCATAAAGGCCATTAACTGTTATTAAAAATTACATTTATACCAATAACTCTAAAATAAATAAATATATTAAAATGAAATTGTGCGCATAGTCTTATATAGTGCTTCTATGCCTCCCTGCAAAATTTCAAATTGATTCGTTGAAAATTTTAAAAAACCTGATTAGGAAGGTCCTGGTCGCCTTAAGTTTTGATCAATTTAACAATCTACTTCAAACTTATGATATCATTTTTTTATCTTAGCCGAGATTAATTGCAATTGCTGCACTATACTACATCTTAAATCCTTATACTTTTTAATATCATTCTTTTGCTACTATGCTCCTCCCCATGTTTGTATCTATGTATTTGTTGCTATATTTCACAGTTATAACAGGTTACCTCATTTTATTTCAATGCCATTAATTAGAAATTAAATCTTTTGTTTGTTCCATCCCCATACTGTCCACCTCTTCTTGATTACAGTTTTACCACTCAAGTTGTGAGTATTTAACTAATTGGTTAAACATTGTGAGAAGTTCCTATTGTTTTCTTTCAACCCTTTAACTATTATTTAATTAATTAATCAGACATTAAAATATCAGCATACATTATAATATATAATCTGAAGAGAATAAATAGAAAATATAATAGAAAAAAATTTTGGGAAATGCAAAGAAATTTTAATAATAAGTAACAAAAAATAATCATAAGTTGGATTTTAAAATCAAATCCAGAATTAATGGGGTGTCAAGATTCGAGGATTTAACCGCTCATAATTTTTTTAGCTGTTGAAAGTTATAATGATTTTTTCTACTACAAAATGGCTAGAAGCTTTAAATACAGAATATTTTTTAATTGTGATATAGATACAAAGTTCTTACATTTAATTCTTTAGCTTTTATTTGAATATCTATGACATAGTTTTTCTAAAAAATATTTAGTTTGCTGATAACTGGAAATTGAAAATATGAAAAATCTTTGTCAGTTACAAACATTAAACTGGATATTGCCAAAGAAGCGACAGAAACTAAGCATACAATGTAATGCAATTTCGGAATCGTTCTTTTGTTGAATTTCAATTGAATGCTACAGAAAGACTATTTTTCTGTTTATTGTTTTGATTAGAAACAAACAATAGGAAATTGGTAAAATTTCTTTCAAACAAGTAGCTATTAGTAGAATAATAAAAAGTTTATAATTCTTTGCAATACGTTTTATTATATTTATAAATACAGTTTCTAATGATTTATAAGGTTTAAAAGACAATTATTGATAGTCATATATTTAATAACAAATATAAACATAATTTTCACACACTTAAAATAATCATGCCTTTCAAATTATTTGTAAGGTTTTAAAAGAATATTTATTTATTGTAACTTTATAACATAAAATAAAACTGCCTAGTTAAAAGTATTTAGATGCTATAAAAATAAAATAAAATTTTGTAATATGACAAGAAATATACTAATTCACGAAATCAAGCATGAAGAATAAATTGTCATCAGTCAACAACGAAGGGAGTATTTTGATAGGAAGATACTAAATAATCTTACGGAAGTAACGCACTAACAGATGGATGGGTTAAAAAAATGTAAAAAGTGTGAGACTCGCTTGGCAATTGATTATTAAAATTATAACAATCGCTTAAAAATAAGATTACAATTAATAAGACTATAATTTTTAATGTTTATGTAATGATTTACTTGATTTGGTCAATCCCTAATTTCATTCGCAACCAGCAATATAAAATATTATTAATTATTCTTTCACAGTAATAAACTGCTGAAATAGTTAAATAATTTTAAAGAAAATAAATATATTACGTGTTTTTTAATCTTTAAAGTATTTTAAACTGCATTTTAGTTCCTTTCTTTATAAAATAACTACCTTCGAACACCAGCTTGTTTACCTGGAATATAATTTCAGTTGAATCTCTTATGTGTAATTTGATTTTAATGGTTCCCCTAACAAAGTAATTTTATGACTACGTTTATCTGAATCTTGTTAAAATCTGCTAAAATCTTAAAAATCACGTTTCTGTCAATATTTCATACCATCTTTCTTTTAGTTCATTTTTAAATTTAATGCTGCTTTAGATAATCGTAATTATCGTCTATTTTTATGAAGTACAACTATTTCAAAATGCTGGGCAAACATTGGAGATCTGAGGTATTCTTTTATGATGCTTTTGAGTTAAATATCTACATGTAATTGCATATACAGTAATCTCTAACTTATGCGCGGGCGCGGATTACAGCGGGAAAAACGCGCATAAGTGAAAAATCACAAAAGGGAGCTTAAAAATGAAACATCAATACAGTGTACATCTATTGTTAATTAATACTATGTATATACTACTGAAAAATGTAAATAAGATTAGTTTAAAAATGAAAATACGTGTATAACTTCCGTTAATTATTTTTAAGAACACAAAGAAAATGGAAATGATTCAGATTTTTTTTAAATCTCTCTCAGTGTCGATTCTGGAACATTAAAATGCTCCGCTATAGCTTTTTTCGAAGTGCAAGTATTTTCTTCGAATTGTTTACTAACATCCATTTTAAACGAATTCGACAATTTCGTTCTTTTCGCCATTTTAAAGCGTAACCATCTAACCAAAACTCCAAAGATGGTTCTTTCGTTAGCGATCAATACCACATGCTACGTACGGTATTAAAATATCTAATTGGCTGCTGTATAAATGCGACTTTTACTGATGTCAATCACAAGAACCCCCACATTCACCACTGTGTATAAGTTAGAGGAATGTGTTCCTGGAATTTGAACGATAGGGTAAGGGCTAGGGACATTCCTAGAAGCAGAACAAAAAGGGGTTTTGTTCTGATGAAAGAAACTTTTTGAACTAAGAAAATGTTTGCAACGCGCATAAGTGAGAGGTGCTTTTTCAGAGCGGCGCATAAATGAATAAGAGTTATCATTGTTTTCCTATACCCCTGGCCGGGACGCATATTCCCATTCCTTACTTGATTTTGAGTATGGAGAAAAATTGAGCGATTTCATTGGTCCACTCCTACAAAACGTCATACGCGCACTCGCATAGCTTATAAAAACCGTACTGCGCAATTTTAAACATAGACGCAAGCATCAGTTGATACGTTATGTTTACTAAATCACATAAGATGAATTAGTTCGGTTTTGTCTTCTATTTTGTATACTATTTTACTATATATCCTAGTCTGTTATAATTGATGATAATCGTTATGATTTTAACCTTCTATCTTTGGTAGTATTGTAACATATATTTTAATTTTACATGCGTTTTTTTCTCTACTGTTTTTCGAAAAGAGATTAGATAAAGAGATTTATCTTCTTTAGTATTTTAACATGTATATTTGTTTGCCATCTAAGACATTTCTCAATGTTTTCAGTTTAATAATATTTTGGATTATGAAGAATGATCCCGTTTTCTGTACTTTCATGCATAAGAATTTTAATGTTGGGTAGATGCTCCACTTTTGGCCACATCGGATCTGTTTTTCCAATAATTAACCAGTAATTTCAAGTTAACCAATAAAAAGCATTCTAACCCTTTAAACAATCCTTATTTTACTATTTTCAATCTGATTGGTTTAATTTTCTCAAACATGTGGCATGTAAAAAAATTAAATG
>BGPR01002334.1:138153-182525 GCA_013235015.1 Araneus ventricosus
TGTGTTTTTAGCCATTACATAAATTTAAGAATATCTGGATGAAATAAAATCAACTAATTTAGTTTTGTTTCTAAAATAAAAGCAACTAACATAGTTTTATTTCTAAAATAAAAGCAACTGATTTAGTTGTATTTCTAAAATAAAAAGTAAATGATGTAGTTTTGTTTCTAAAATAACAGCAACCGATTTAGTTTTGTCTCTAAAATAAAAAATAAATGATGTAGTTTTGTTTCTGAAATAAAATTAACTGATTTAGTTTTGTTTCTAAAATAAAAGTTACTGATTTCGTTTTGTTTTCACTTTACATAGTAATGGCTCCAATCAAAAATAAGCCGGCAGAGAGCAATCCCATACAAAGATTTTGCAACTCACCATCTAAAGTTGCTAATGCAGTTAAAGCCATTCAAAATGGAATGTCAAAAACATCTCCATTTTGAATGTTAACCACACATTTATGTTAGAAAATTTCAACTTGAGGAGCCTGACTCGAGTGATGAGGAATATTCTTTTGTGTGCATGGATTGCTCTAATTTTAAAGATGATTCTGATGAATTTGATTAATGTTGCAATTAAAAATTATACAAATATATATTTGTGGATATTGTCAATGTGTATAATAATGCAAATTCTTGATTCATAAGATTTGAAAAAAAACTATGCTTTAAGTATTTGTGATGCAAGTATATTCCTCTGCTATTTTTTGTTTAATATTTTATCAAAAAAGTTATGCGAGTATATACAGTTTGTATTTTATAAAAACAAATTAAATTGGTTTCTGCATTCCTGTTTCTTTCTTTAAAAATTGAAATCTGGAGCTAAAATCAGCTTAGGTAAATTTTATTACATATCTTTATAAATTCATAAAAAATCACATTTAAAATAACAGAAAAGAATGAACTAAAATACATATTGCATAAAAATGATTTATTTTGGCTGAAAATTCATTAAAATTTATGTTAAAAATATAATATTAGTATGGCCAAAACTTTTGCAAATTGGGTAAACTTATTTAAAAATTCATAACTCAAAATCTAAAGCATTCTTCAGAAAAATTTTATAACTAGCAGAAAGCCAATAAAATTTGTTACAGAATAGTATAAGCATGATTTAATATGCTATAAACAGTCATCCACTGTAAAATTTCAATTTCAAATTTTCTCTTAATGTGGCCAAAACTGGAGCTCATTAATATCACTCATGGATTTTATGTTGCATCTTACGGTAACTATATCATTGCTCTCCAAAATTTCATTTTCAAAATTTGGAGGCAAATTATCAGTTGCGAATATGCTCTGGCAAATCCATCTTTATCGCGAGTTGAAAAGGAGAAAGGAAAGGCACTCGATAAAACACGTTATGAAAATGTAAACGAAAATGTTAGTAGTTCAGTAATGGCGAAGTACGAAAAGAACGAATAGCAACCTTAGCAAATTCAAAGTTCGCGTTTTAGTAGCGTCATCCCTTCGCGAATTGCGCGGCGGGGCTAACCAATGAAATTGTTCCATTTTCCTCCATACTCAAAATCAAGTAAGGAATGGGAATATGCGGCCGGGACCGCGAAAAAACGCGCATAAAAGAGAGCACGTATAAGTGAGAAGTCACTGTAATTCATTAAATAGAATTTTAAATGCTTACTTATTCTTTATATTAGAAATCAATGTATATGAAAAGGATAAATAACACTTATTTAATATCAACAATTATATTTCCAGTCTTGAGCTATATTTAGTAGATGTTTTTAAGCCTATTATCATTATCATTGAATTTAGCTACTTTTAAAAGTTAAGCACCTCTCATATAAATCTGTTGTAAAATGCATCGTACGTAGGGGATCAAGCGTCCTCCCGCTGGTGTGGTTCGGAAGTTTGGAGATGGGTGTCCCAACTCAAGTGTCACCTTCGTCATCTGACCACGGTGCAAAATTATGAGGTCCGTCCCTAAATAGTCCTCGTGTTGATTCAAAACGGGACGTTAATATAATTAAACTAAACTAAACTGTTAGCAAATGCATATTTAAGACGGATAGGGAGAATACCAGAAAAAAATTTTCTGGTGTATTTCACAAAATTTTCTGAAATTTCATAACGCACGAACATACCATGAAAAGGATAAAACAAAAGTAAACAAATATAAAATCCGTTTATGTCTTTCCTTTCTTTTTAAAGTTTAAAGGAAACGAACCGGAGAAACATGAAGGCATGCTACTTCGCACTTCTTTTGCAGACAAACTACGTAAAAGTTACTGATCTGAAAGAAATTCATTTTTTCCCTTTTGCAAACACCACAATTCCGTCAGCATATGGCGTTGGATATTTGCTTAATGGTACAAAGCAGTAAAGAGCAAAGTGCGTAACTTTCCGAGCTTTTGGAAAAAAATAAAAATGATCTTTGAAGCCATGGACTTTAATTTTATCTTTTAAAATTATATTTTAATAAATTATTATTGTTTTACAAAATTATGAATAATTTTTTTTCGGATTCAGCTTTTCGTAAGCTTTTAAAACTTTTAATAGAATGAAGCGTTTTTTGTAATTGATGAAACTTTCAAAACTATATTATTGTGTTTATAAGAATAAAATTAAAGATAAAGCATAAGTCTTGTTGTCGAGCGATATTTATCTCAGATACTACTGATGAAAATCTAGCCGAAAAAATGTAAAATTTCTTATGATTAGTGATTTAATTATCACTAATTTGGAAAATAGCTTCGAAGTTCACTGCTTCAATAAGTGAAGTAAATAATGAATGATTTTGATTCGGAAACATCTCCTATAAATTATCTATTGACCCAACACAAACAGAGAAATAAACAAACATAATAAGATCTTTTTATCAGACATTGGGATTACTAATCAATTAATTTTATTTGTACTTTTAAATTTAATTTGAAATTTTGAGCAAAGTATCGACTGAAATCATTGCTTTGATCAACGAAACAATTACAGGTTTAAAAGTAAAATCTGTAGCTATAATTAAATTTCTTAATCGTTAATTAAAGTCTTTTGTGAAAGTTAGGATATGATTCCTAATTAGATAAGTTTAAGGCGAACTTAAAAATGAGAAATAAATGAGAAATATTCCTTCTATGAAAGTGAATAAAAATTAAAATTTTATAACAATTTTCGTGTCTTTGGGGACTAATTAATGTTCACTATCATAAATAGATTGGTATGGATTTCTTTTATCTAACATCCTTGGTTAGTTTTTACAATTTATGTAAGGCGCAATTTTAACCAACTATTTATGGAACAATTTTGCATTAATAAGTAAAATTCGTTTCCGTGGAAGGGGACATTTTAATATGAATAATCGAAAATCTGGTTGCCTAAAGTAAAAAAGATGATGAGTTTCATCAAATTAAAAGAGCTTATCTTTTTCTAAAAGGAAAATCTTTTGCATGGAATATGTTTTAATAATAGAATCACATCACGATTTGGATATTTTTCTCAAATGGAATTTTTCTCAATGGAACTCTAGCAAAATAATATTCATTTTCTCAAGTGAATTAACTAAGGAAAATTAACTGAATGTATGAATTGTTAGTAATCATAGGTCCAATGCTTATAATTACTTAATGAATTAAAACTATCATTGATAAAAGGATAACAGCTAATTTTATGTATCACTGTTTCTACATGTTAATATAATAGTTAACTACTTTATTACAAAGTAGGCCATTTAATATCTTATACAAAATATAATTTATTCGTTAGTCATGAAAAATCAATCGAAATGCAAAAGTTTCAACTGAATAGAACAAAAGTAGGTTTCAATCTCTTAAATTACTTTTCTGTGACTGTATAAGTCGAAAGAAAGCGACACCTGAAAAGAGATTTTTATTTTCATAAGCTCATATTTAATTAACTTTATGATATACGGTTAATAATATAATCTAGTATTAAACTTTTCCCGCATCATTTGCAGATCATCCATGAGATAAAGATACGAAACAGAAATCTTTTGGTTTTAAAGTAAAAATTACGGAAATGTTCCACGGTAAACCCAGATTGTTTACATGGCCTGCTAGAAAATGATAGAAATAATAAGAATCTGTTCGGTGTCTTTTTTCATTGTTCATCGTATTATAAAAATATCGCCTTCTACACATTCATCCGAGATGATTTAGAAACAAAAATGTATGAAAAACCTTAGAGTACTAAGGAACAACATTCTGGAAAACAAGTTTATAAAAAAAAACTCTTCATCTGTCAAACGTTAGCTTGAAAAGAGACTGTAGGTTACTACCTAGGTTAAATAATACAACATGAGCTACAGTGTATGATGAATGCTTATATACCTTCCCTAGCAAACATCTTTCCGTTCCAGGTTAATCAGAGTGCAATGGTCAGGAACTAAAGACAGTCTGATTACATCCGATCACTCCGATTTAATCTTTTCCCCGAAAATCAATCCATTTGTCTTCAGCTATCTTGCTTTATATACACTCTGTCCCAAAAGTTTATAGACTCTAGTAAAATATATGTTTTAGCAAAACGGAAAGGCATACAAACACCAGTTACAAATATGCTTATTCAAACCATATGCGACTTGCATTCAACGAAATATTTAGTTAAAATAACAATTTGTATTTCAATTATATAACAAAATGGAAATATTAGGTGTCCCAAAAGTTTATAGAATATATGACATTTCAAGAAAAGGTGCTCAATACAATGTTCTTAATAGCTTAAAGTTTTTCCATTTTTCAGTATGACATTGTATACACGTTTTTCCATCGATATAATTAATGTTTGTAATATCTCTGGTTCCAAGTTGTACCATACACTTTTAATGGCTGTCTTCAAGGCATTCACTGAATAAAATTGCCCTCAATTCTCATATACCTTCCGAAACATAATGCCCCACACATTTTCAATTGGGTTTAGATCAAGGCTTATCGGTGGCCACTCAAGAACAGTAAGATTTTTCGAGTTTAAATAATTTTTTGTAGCATTGGAGATATGGATGGGAGCATCATCATGCTGATATTACCAATTTCGTTCCCCTATGTTTTCTGCAAATGGCATAAGATGATTTTCTAGTGTTTCTATGTATTTAGGAGAATTCTGTCGACCATCTAAAAAGGCCAAACCCACTTGACCGTTGAAACTGAAAGCCGCCCACACCATCACAGATTCACCACCATTTTGCCTACTGAAAAAGCTCCCGGGCTCTTTTCGTAAATCATGCCAATATTTTATATTCCCGTCAGGTCCATCGAGGTTCCATTTTCTTTCATCACTGAAAAGGATAGCCATCCATTTATCACCATATGACATATGATTACGAGCCCATTGTAATCTCTTACATCGGCGAGCCATTTTTGCGTGGATCATATAACCAGATTCTATAATTCGTCTATGAACAGTGTTGTTGGAGATTTGCAACCGAGAAGGCCCAGTAATTTCGCGAACCGACATTTTCTGACTTGAAGCCATTCTTTGTATCCGTCTATCACTGCGAATATCCGTCACACGAGGTCTTCCTGAACGAGATTTTGGCTTATATGGCGTCTTACGAGTTAATACACGATAAATCATGGTTTTAGAACGATTTAAAAGTTTCAATATTTCTTTAACAGTCTTACAGAGCAATTTCAAATGCAGAATTTTACTCACTTCTTCATTAGAGAGCTGCTACGCTTTAGGCATCTTGAAACGCAGAACAAACGAACGCTTTCTTTTTCTTACAACGTATTTATTAGGCTCCAGATCGACGTCATGATTACCGATACCATATTTGCATAAAATTGCATTTGTCTATAAACTTTTGGGACAGGTTATTTCAGTTTATTCTACGATTTAAAAATTGGCATCAAATATATGGCGTAGAACTGCTGTTTTTTCAATTTAATAGACATAACATATCTATACAGTAAGTTACATCGAAATATATCATATGCAACAAAAAATACAGGCAAAATACAAGATTCTATAATCTTTTGGGACAGAGTGTACACACTGAAATGAACTCTCGGTGTTTGTTAATAAGAGAAACAATAGCGGTTTCCGTCTGATTACCGTCACTGCTTTAGCTGCTTACAGTCAAATCATCATCTCCGGAATCTTCTATTTTGAGTTCTTCCGATAATTTCCAAGCCATAAGAATGGCCTTTAATCATTTGCGATGAATAACAGTTATTTTAAACAAAGAGAATTCATAAGAAGAAATGTGCTGGTGACATTCTATGCTGAAACTAATTTAGGAAAGTCCTTTGACTCAATACTTGCATAAAAGTTAGGAAATTAATTTAAATTTTTCCGACTCCTTAGTCTCCCAAAAAGAATTCAGATCTCAATTATTTTGAAAAATTAGAATGTTAAATAATTTATACCTGTGTGCGTTGCCTTATATCAAAAAGTTCGAAATAGAGTTGTGCTGTAATATATGCTCCTCATTTCTAGCCATATAATGTAATTTTTGATAAGTTTAAATAGACACAAACAATTCTGTATCGATTTTTTCAGTGCTTATGATCTCTCTCATTCATTTCAATTACCTGAAAATTTCTTTAAAATATTTTTATAACATTCAACTTTCTTTATATATTTAGTTTTTAAATTTTCAGTGTCTGCTTCAAATCACTTTAAAATATTGGTAAATTTTCTTTAATTTTAACACAAAAAAGCAGAAATTGCGCTGATTTTAAATGCAAAAATTTTCTGAGTGACTTATGATCAAATTTATCATCCTCATGCTATTAAACAATTTTCTTTTATTTATCTACATTTCGATTTATCTTAATAAGAAGAGAATTCTTTGTAATATGTCATGCATGCTGTCAAGACTTGGATATTCTTATATATCGATTAGTATGAAATTCGCTACAAGATTTTAAGTTAATCCCATTTAAATATAAAATCGAAGAAACTGGGATGAGTGTAAGAAAGTGTAGATTAAGAAGTCTAGACAAATAGATCATAAAGGCTTTAAAATTTAATTTTTTATTTTCTGAATCAAACTCTAAAACATTACATCCATAAAAAATTTTGAAAACAAAAGAACCTTTACTCCAGCTATGAGCAATAATCATAACTCCCCAGTGTAGAAGAAATCAACCATACAGGACTTTTATTTGAGCTGCTGTTTTTGTTATCTGAGTGCCTAACCTTGTGTCGCCGACCATGAAAAAAACCAAAGCTTTCCGGAAAATCTACAGTACCATACTTTCATTTGAAAAAAGAAACAGCATAGTATAAAAAAGAAATATATTTATAAGTTACATTTCTCTTTTTTTAGCAGTATTGTTGGTTCCGGTCATACCAATAAACCCTTCAAGCTCTGTTCGGAGAAAGCTTAATAAAAACAGCCTTACGGAAAAAGTTTAACTTTTCAACAACTCAAACAACTTTCGAATATTAGAATACGGGAGGAAATTCTTGTTACAGTTGAATCTAGGTAGGATAAATGACGAATGAAAGTGTTAAAAATTGTAAATATTTAACATGAAAAACCTTTCAAACCTTTCATTCAAACCTTTTTCATGTTAAATTGTCAAATGAGCAATGCGTTATAATGTGGAAAACTTGAAAAGTCCCTAGTAGTCCACTAAGAAATCTAAAGAGTGTTTTAAGAGGTCAATAATGTGAACACCCCTGAGTGCTGATTTGTGGAAGGATGGAATTTCCAAGCGAAGAAAATTTATCATTATTCAGGTACCAAATTTATTTAATATTTATTATATTATATTATATTATTAATTATATTATTTTAATAATGTATTTTTTTTATTATTTCAGGTACCAAAAGGAGTTTCAAGTTGAGGGTGAATTGAAATCGCAAACATTGTAAGTGCCAGATATGTACAAAAAACTTGAGTTTCTGTTCTATTATGTCCATTCAAAATGGCGCTGATTTGTTTTGGAATCATGTAGTTTTATAAAGTGTATTTCTGTAACAGGATGCGTGATCTTAATTAATATAAGAGTAACACTGGCAGATTTCGGCAAACATGAACAAATGAAGCACTCTGGAGACAATATGCCTTCCGCATAAAGTATGAATTCCATTCAGAACAGTAAGAACTACTAAGCAAAATCCATACAGCCATCATCAAGAAAGAATTCGTTAACAGTAACTATGTCTTAACATTTTATTGATTGCTGTATAATGGCCTATGAGCCATATTTTGCAAGGATGCATCAACAAAATGGCAGAAGGATCCAGCTTTGGCAGTAAAATCACAATGTATAAAAAAGGAAATTTTGATGAAAAGTAAAGCATTCAGTGGACAAGTAATTAAAAACTAATGAGTTCTAAAGTAATAAAACACGAAAATGCAGTGGCAACAAGAATTAAAAGAATATCATGACCAAAAAAAATTTAAATTACCATGATTTTAAAATACGTGAAACTGTTGTCAAAAACAAAGAGCAATATGAGATTAATTACAGAGAGATAAAATCCAAAACATAAAAAAACATGCGGTACTACTAGATTATTTGAACCACAGAGAAGGTTCTCTGTGATTTGAATTGTGCTACAATTTTTTCTTCTGTCTTTTTATTTCCAAACATCCAGAAACAATGGTTTCATAACTTTTTTTCTAATTTTATTTCTTTTCTCGAAAAGCTACGAAACAAAAGATTTCCAAATGCGTAAAACATATTAACTGCTGACTTTCATGCGATTCGGATTAAAATGGAATTTATATATAATTTTCTTACCAATTCTTGTGAAATTTCGAACTTTGTATTCTTTGCCCTCATTTTAAAATAATGTATTATTTGCAATCGTTCTCTCTAAAACTATTACTGAAAACTTCTAAGCTCACAGAATTCCGCGCTTATAAACACTTGTTTATCAGTTGATAGAAAACTGCAAAAAAATTAATTTAGAATTCATATAATTTTAGGGATTCATCCGCAGATGTATAATTTTTTTTCCACCCAGGCAATATTTATCCTATGCTTTCAAGTAAAATGAGAATGATATTAAAATGTCATAAAACGAAATCAAATTAAAAGCTTTTACATGTCCGCTGACATAAAATAAGAAACATATTTAAAAGTTTCCCCAAAGAAATAAAAATTCTGATACAGCTTTTTATTTCTAAAGAGAAATTTAGATCTTTCGCGGAACGAGTTAAAACAGCATTCCTGTGTGGCATTGTAATGGCGGTGCTGTAATGCTTTAAATGTATGTATCTGTTTATTTTCGTTTTAAAGAGTAATTTTTTTTATGAAATTTTATTTTGCTTAAGAAAACCATATTCCAAAATGATATTTCTAAAGTTTTACCTTTTCTTATTTTATGAACGTTTGAAATTCTTTAAATTAGAAAACCTCACATATAATATAAAAAAATAAGCAGAAATCTCTAGCATTTTTCCAATTTAAATATAAAGTAAATTTTGCGCATGGGAAATATTTTTTAACTCTTAAAGATTTCTTTTGAAGATAAATATTTTTACAAGCCTAGTGACTTTGCATTGAATTAATTTTCAGAATTAAATTTAACAGCTACGTATTTAATGAGTTTTTTAAATATCTAGATTAATATACATGTAACATTTATTGTTATTCTATTTCTCACAGAATCACAAAAATTATTTCAGTTCCTTTTTTAAAATAAATCATTTTGCTGTTAGGAAACACTTACTTAAGAAAAAATTCAGAAGAATTAAAACTATGGAATTAAAGGTTCATATCCTTTAGTATGATATGGTAACACTAAACACATTTAAAACCATTTCCCTTAAAAGTAATCTGAAACAAAAGAGAATCTCTTAGAAATATTATATTGATACGGACATGGAAAGTCGCTTCCCAGCAATGTTAGTCTTTTGGTTGGGAAGAAAGTTCTACAGGGGTATGAATGGGAACATCGAAGGATTGGAGCCATTGATCTCCGACCTTGGCGACAAACTTGGTGACAATTTTGGCGACTTTGGTGATAAAATGTAGGATCTCAAAAATGCTAGAATATTCTTGATATCTCTATTAAGGGCCGCGATCCGGATTTATCTAGATGATTCCATTAGACTATAAATAGACAGTGCTTGGATAACAGAGCAGTGTGTTGATCAACTTTGAACGTGTTGATCGATTACGATTGTCTTTGGAGTGCGAATGTCTTTGGAGTTTTATTCTCTGTGCGAGCTAGTAAACTGTCAGACGCCGAACGGTATTGAAAGTGCTGTTGCTGTTCTTATTAGTGAATTACTGTCTTTTTGTGTAGCTAATCTATGCAAGTGTCGTTTTTCCTGTTAGCTGCGCTTCGTGTTTTCCGGAATATTCGAGAATAAAGTGTCATTCTCAGTTATCCTGCTCGTTGGACTGTTTTCACCTTATACACACAAGACGATTTTCGTAACAATATTTCTTATCGTTCCACTATATGTATTGTATTAAGATGCCATTTTTTTTTTATATAAAACGGGTTTGGTTTGGTTTAGGCAATTTGGCACCAGAACCATCCTAAACTGCGGTTGGCTAAACTGCGCCATTAAATAAAATAGATTATTAATGTCTATGAATTTCCTTTAATAAAAGAATAAAGTATTTGAAAGTGATCATTTAATTCGAAGCCATCACTATCTATATATCTATTACTTCATCTTAATTCAGAAAAAAATTAGAAAAATTCTAGAATGAATAATCTGCATCGAATAGATCGTGGATAAAATAAGTAATATAATTTCTTAGCTATAATAAAAGTTAATATAATTTATGAAAAAGAGGATTACAAAGGGTTCGTACAACTAAGAAGGCAGCATAAGTATATAGAAACAAATCAATTTAAGTAGAAAATATAGGCAGAAACGTCATGTGTGAGCCGTGGTGGCGTAAGACGAATAACGAATAAATGAAATGAATGGTTTGCAAAAAATCATGTATTAAGCAATTTTTGCATATTCTTACAGAAGACGCTCGAAACACACGAGTGATTTACCACAGTGAGCGTTAATTATTAAGGGTCAAGCGTCATTCATTCTTTGCTGCAAACTGTTCACGGTAGAGTATCTGACTGTAAGTTTTTAACAATACAAATGATAAGTCCATTCCAATCAGCTACCGTTTACACTAAATGTATATCTCCCATATCGAGAGAAAAACAATCAACTAGAAAAATTGGAATAAATTTTAAAATAAAAAAATTAACTTACACTTTAAACAAAAATAAAAAAATTATTATAAACAAAAAATTTAGACAATAAATTTAAATAATGTTTAAGTAGCGCGCAATTTCAGCAGCAAAACAAAAAACAATGGAAATCATTATCATACAAAGAAAGTCAAAAAAACAAAGATAAACTCAGAGGTACTCGAAAAAACAGACAAGGAATCCATTCTAGTCCATTTTTTCAAGGGCTAAGAACTTTATTCGAAATGGATTCAAAATAATAATTAGAAAATTTTTCTGTTAGAAGCTTGAATTACGCCAAACATAGCTTTTCTTAACCCGAAATTTCCCAAACTAAAGACGAAAGAGATCTGTACGTAAAAAAGCATTATTTCAAAAGAAAGAGGAAAAACAAAACACAAACATCAAAAAGGTAATAATATTGATTCAAAAATATCAGCCATCTGGCTTTTTTAAAGCTAGCCATCATAAATATAAACTTACCCCATGCCCGAGTAGTAGTCTCCCGTATCAACATTGCTGTAAGCTATGATTAGACATTTTCACTACCTCGATCACCTTAATAATGAGGTCTCGATTAGTCCAATCGCTTAAGTCAAATTTCGCTATCAATCTCGCTTGAATTGCATTTTCACGGATACATTCCTATGTAAAAGTGATTTGTATTGGTATACCTGACCTATTCTTAAAATTTATATGAATTCTTTCGAATAAACTGAGTAATATATCATATTTAATAAGATTTATAATTTATCATAAATATTAATGCATACTTTAAGACCTAATAGGCACATTTATTAAACTGAATGATTTCCTTAATACTAAATTAGATATATTTTCATCTCAAAATTTCTCTTTCAAAGAAAACATTTCCTTTTTCGATATAGAAATAGGAAGCATTAAAAAGTAGCTTCGTTGTTGATTCTCAGGAAAAACTAAAACAATTCCGTTGTATGTAGCATGACACAGGCCTATCGCACCGAAGGAAGAGCTTTTAACCCTTTAAATGCCCGTTTTTTCCTACTAGTTGTATGAAAAAGAAACTTTGGATTGAGATTAATTTAATAATAGAAATTTATTCAGCTTAGTGGATGACATTAATTTTTTGTTAATTAATTTTATTATTTAATAATTAATGACCACGTCAAGACAATTCGTTATAGTTTGGGATAAGAATTTGAAATATCTAGGTTTGTAGAGGGACGAGACTCATGTTTATATGGAATGCCGTTGTTGAAGAATTAATTCAATTTCAGGAACCATTTTTATTAGATGGCTAAGTTCCACGACACAGTACAAAGGTGCAAGAGAGAGAACAACAACACAACACAAGTACACAGTAAATAAGAGAGAAAGGCATCATGAGAAAAACCCGGATGGCTCTAGTAGCGCCACCTACCATAAAAAGGAGAAGGCAGTGAATTGTAACCGATACAGGTTTTTGTTTCGTCGAAAAATTTGGCGATAACAAACGACAACCTTAAAATCTGCTTTAAAAAATTGATGAATTCTTCCCGCCATATAGGAAAAAGACCTTATAAACGGTTAACAAAGATTTTAAGCATTTATTGCATTGGCGGGCAAATTAAGAAGAGTTTTAATTTTACAAACTGAAACTTTTTCACCAATTACCAGAATTGCACGTAAAAATATAGCATTTCTTTTTCTGAAATGAATGCTTTCAGGAAAACCCATGCTGCAAGTAATAGGAAGTTAAAACGAGGTAGCATGATTAAACTTTATAATGCTTCTCAATTATTATTTACAATAGCTTAAAATTTTTGAAATAAGATAAACTGGAATTATGTTTCATTGGTAACTAAAAATTATTGTTTTACAACAACTTAATCATATTTACACTACGTTTAATTTTTGTGCATTTAAATAGCTGCGATTATTACGAAACTACGTATTGAGTTATTACAGTTAAGATTTGCGGTGTTTTGACAAAACTAAGGAATAATTAAAAAATCAATAGATGAATTGCTCAATATATGAGAAAAATTATTTTACAAGAAACAAAATCAATTTAAAAGGGTATTGTAAATTCGGAGAAAACTGATAACAAGGAAAAATTTTATTTATCCGGAGAATTGAGGTTTAAACCTTGAATTTGAAAATTAAATAACTGTTACATACTACATGCCTTAATAATATTGCTCAATGTTTTCACATTGCGGAAATGTAAAATTTAAATGTTAACTTACAGATGGTCACTTAATAGAATAAAAATGATTTTTTAACTTAAGAAAATTTTATATCATGCAACATTTTTTGAATTAAACGGTTATAATTTTTTTGTTCAAAGCATTTTGTCAGAAAATTCGATTATTGAGTTTAGTACTAACATAATCAGTACAGTCGATTATTGAGTTTAGTACTGACATAAGAACTATTAGAAATACAGGAAACTATCTGTAGGAAATGGTTCTAATCGCAATGTGTTTTGTGGCGCTGCGGTCAAGACTTCAGACAGAGAAGTGAACTGACGAGATCGAGTTGAACGTGACTACAAATAAATGCGCAGTTGTGAAATAATTAAGTTTTAGGTTTCGAGTTTCGAATTTTTCCTTGCTTTGCTTTAGATACCGACATCGCTTTTGTTATGTTAATAAAGATGTTGTTTATAGACATCGAGTTGGTCATTTGCATAATTAACTAGCAGACCGTACAAGTGGTGACCCGGACGTGATATGAACACGCAACCTTCTGATAACCTTCCTCCTTCAACACTAAAATATTCTCCATATGTAAAGTTACTTCTGAAATTCAGTGATATTACTATGCCAAGTCAATCTAAACCAGCTGTTCATGTAAAACATAACACTGAGCACCATATTGAGACGCGTGGCCCCCCTGTATTTTCTAAAGCTCGGAGATTGGATCCTGAAAAGCTACAGGCGGCCAAACGCGAATTCCAGTGCATGGTTTCGCAAGGCTGGTGTAGACAGTCGAAAAGTGCAAGGCAAGCCCCCTTCAGATGGTTCCCGAAAAAGATGATTGGAGGCCATGTGGAGATTATAGGCGTTTAAACACTCAAACTATACCGGATAGATTTCCAATTCCTCATGTGTACGACTTTGCACATAATCTTCTTAATAAAAAGATTTTTTCAACTATTGATCTTGTTAGAGTATACCATCAGATACCCATTACAGCTGCTGATGTTCCAAAGACAGCAGTGATAACCCCTTTTGGATTGTTCGAGTTCCTTTTTATGCCTTTCGGATTGTGTAATGCCGCTCAGACTTTTCAACGTTTTATGTACGAGATCGTTGGAGATTTGGACTATTGTTTTGTATATCTCGATTACGTTCTAATTGCATCTACAGACGGAAGTTAACATTTAAAACATTTGGAAGAGGTTTTCCGTAGATTTCAGAAGTTACGGTCTTGTGGTTAATACAGAAAAATGAGTTTTTGGCCAGCTATCTGTTAAATTTCTTGGTTATTTAATTTCCGAAAAAGGAATCGAACCATTACCTGATAGAGTTAAGGCTATTAATGAATTTCAGCAGCCTAAAACTATTAAAGACTTGCGTCGATTTTTGGCCCTCTTAAATTTTTATCGGCGATTCCTTAAGAATGCAGCGCATGAACTATCTCTGTTGTCCGATTACCTAAAGGGTGCAAAGAAAAATGATACCCGCCTAATAAATTGGACAGAAGAGGCAAAACTTGCTTTTGAAACTTGTAAAAACAGTCTTGCTATGTCAACTCTTTTAGTGTATCCGTCGCCAGATGCGCCAAGAATGCCGTCTGGAGCTGTAGTTCAAAACCAACGATTAGCAACGGTCACCAGCTGACGTCACAGAACTGATCCCGCTCTGGCTAGAGACAGACAGTGTGCGTTTGAGCGATGGAACGCGATGTCAGAACCAGAACTGCCTGCGATGTAACTTAACTTGAGGTACAAGGCAGCATCGCCCTCCTAAAATTCTTTACTTCTATCTTCTTTATTTTATGTTTTGCCGTCTTAATGTTTGTTTCGTCCACCTAAGTGTTCCATTAAATATTTGCAAGACCAAACCAGAATGTTTAATCTGCCTATCAACTCACATGGGAGCTAAATTTTCATGCTATATATATATATATATATATATATATAATCTAAATCCAAATAAAACCAGTATACAAACATATAGAAATAAACAAGAATTAAATCCGATATCAAATATTCATTATTTGAACAATACATCAATTTTAAATAAAATCTAATAAATTGAAATTACTAATGATACCATAAACAAAAATCAAGTTTAAACATTACAACAAGTGAAAGAACACTGTTGTTATTAAAAATAATGAAATAGGCAATCCAAGTAAATGGAGTTTTCAACAATTAAAATAGCAGCTTGGCTGTGGACAAGCTTTAGCCAAGTTAATTTAATTTTGTTGTACAAACCATCCCTGTTACTATTGTTGTTGAAAAAACAGACAGGGTAATATATAAGAAGCAAAATATAATAGAAAAAATATAATAAAATAAAACAGCAAACTTTCATATCAAATTCGAAAAGATATAAAAAAACGATTTGAAAGTATATCCATGTAAAGATAAAAATGCGAGTAGTATTAAGTAGTATCAGATGAAAAAATATATATGTCGCATACGCAATGAATGCGCTAAAAGCTGCAGTTCCCAAAGCTCTATGGTAGTAGTAGTGCTTTAATCGTGTTTTTGATTTTACGATTTATACTCTATCATTTTACGATTTATACTCTCTCTCTCTCTATATATATATATATATATTAATATAAACCAAAATATAACTTGTTATACTTGAACATACAAACATTAAGTAAACAAGACATATCATATATATACTATAATATTTTTCTATAAAAGTAAGTTACATTGTTGAGATTTATTAAGTTTTTCACATTTCTTCTTTCATATTAATCATATGTCATTATTTGTTTTCATGGTGAAAAGTTATGTTTCTACTGGCAGGAAAATTTAATGTTCTCGATACTATAATAACAAATTTAAACTATCTCTACTAATAATAAAGGAGAATGTGTGTGTGTTGACGCTCTACAGGGCAGACCGCTGGAATTAGAGCTACAAATTTGGCACGAACATTCTTTGGAGGGTGGAAATGTGCACTTAAGAGCCGTTTTTTTGAAATTATAATTTAATTCTTAGATTTAATTTTTAGAATTTAAAGATTATCTTTGCTATGCTTTAATTCTTTTCATCAGCGTGCTTTAAGCCAATTAGCATGCTGCTGGACGTAAAACGCGACGAGCCAATTTAATCTTGAAATGAAATGCGTAGTTTACATTAATGTAGACAGGACACAGAACAAGTGAAAGGCTACGAAAAGGACGCAGGTTAAATATCCACAGCAATTTGAATTTTAAAGCTATTTTGTTAAGGGAACCATGAATATAAAATTATGCATAAGAGATTCAGTTGAAATTTTTTTCCGGTGATTAAGCTGGTCGCCAAAGGCGGCTAGTAAACAATAAATGCAAGTATTAATAAAAATTAGTGATGCAACGAATAGTGATTTGGCCGAATGCAAAATTTTAAAAAACCTTTCAGTTTTCAACGTAACTGAAATATTTTCAAATTTTAGATGAAAAGAATCAAGATTAAATAAAATAGATTTATTATTATTTTTATATTTAAAAAAATGTTAATGCTTTCATGTATATTTAAAAAAATTTAAAATACCTTTATTGCAGTAAAAATAAAGGAGAAATCCTCATTATTTTGGGATTTCTTCAAAGAAATAAAAGAGCTATCATTGCAGAACATGACAATGACAAATACAGAAGAAAATTGAAGGAATAAATTAAAATTAATAGAGGTAAATTCCTATTTTGGTAAAGACTAAGACTAAATTGTAAAGACTTCTAATAGGAGGGATGAAGTGCCCACTTAATTTGGAAAAAAAATGCAGAAAAATTTCCAAGGTTCGTAAATTTAGTAAGAAAATTTCTTTCAGCACCTACAAGCATTATATAGTGATCATTAATTTTCTGAAGCTGGTAATATATATGAAATCATATAGAAAAGACTTCCATAAATGATATGCAACATTATTAAATACACTTATTTACTATGCAACTTAAAATTTGATAAATATTAGATTTTTAATAATAAATATACCAGCACGTAATTCTGCAATATTCTTTATTAAATATATTTAAAACAATATTTTTTAAATATTTTATCCTGAATTTATTCCGCCGAATATCTGTGTAATATTCGGCCAGACCGAATGTTCGGGGAAGGGCCGAATAGGCCTAATACTGAATATTCGTTACATTCGTAGTTGGTATTATATGTGTATAAAACCAAACGGAACAGAATTCTTCCTGAAAATGTTAAAAAATTATTGTTCTTGCACCATAATGACAGTCTTTGCAATGATAAATTATATGTAAATTTATTAAATATACATATGCTCTATGCAACTGATATGTAATTTTGCAATATTCTTTGTTAAACGTGTATTTAAAAGCACATTTAAAAAAATATTATCCTGAATATATTCGGCCAAATATCTGCTTAGAATTCGGAAAAAGGGCCGAATACCGAACAGTCGCCAAATATTCGTTACATCCCTAATAAAAATATCAGTAAAAAAAATTAAAAAGTCAAAGTTACTGAATCAATAATAGAAGAAAAATGATAACTATATATCGTATGTTTTTAAAATGTTTGAAATAAACTTGTTTCATTTATTAGCTATGCATATTTCTAAAATATTGGGGTTTTGCCGTTTAAAGGAGTAGCTGTTCATTGATCCTATGATTAAGGAAACTTTGCATTTGAAGTAATTGAGTATTACATAAATCTTTGATATTTCAAGAGAAGATTTCTAAAATGGTATTTTTAGACAGAGAATATGGACATTTTATATTATTTGTGAAAATGTAATATTATGCTCCCTATACGAGAAAGTAGAAAGTATATTACATGGATGACAAAAACGCTACTGCCGAAAATGATGCAAACTAAAGTAAGATTGAATGCATTTTATGTAAAATAAATCGCAACTTCATGCATCGAACTTATATAAAAACTTTCTTGTATACTTCCTATATGCGAAAGTAGAAGGAACAATACATGGATGACAATAAAAAAAAATGTTATAGCTGAAAATGATGCAACATCCATCAAGCAAACTAATGTAACGTTGAACTCATTTTATGTCAAATAAAACTAAATTTCACATATCGAACTTATATAAAGAATTGCCTTCTTTTCCTATTTTTTTATGCCAGAGTAGTTTAAAATAACTTTTATGGAGACCTACCCTTTTAAAGAAACAAAACGTGACAAGGATTTCTCTGTCATTTCTAAGTTTAAGTTCTACCGGAATATTCTACTAAAGAGAGTGTCCAATAGTCAGATTTTTTCCCCTGCAGTGTAACATGGGGAAAAAGTATATACTTGGAATGGAAAACGTAAGTAAGAAAAGAAAATTAAATTGAGTTTTCCAAAATATTCCTATTTGTTTAGAAGCTAAGAGCTCTCTTAATCATTCGTTTTTGTTCCACGAAAGAGCAAATTGTGTTCGTGTTCCTTTTTGCTTTGAAAACTTTCCATTTGTTTTCCTCTATTTGACTAAGAATTCTTTATGACGTGTGATTCAGGAACGTCTTACAAAGAGGCTAAATTTAGACGCGTCTCGACAAACATATCTTATTCTAAATTAAATTATTTTGGAAAATGCTAGGCCTTTTGAAAGAATTTAGAATTTTTATGAGTTCGAATAGAGCTGACTCAATGCATGACAACACATACGTAAGCGAAAATTAAATTTAAGAAACCATAATGTTATTTGGTCACTAAAATTTAGATATTTTCTTGTTGTTAATATAAATTCTCTAACAGATATTCTGACATTGTGCGTTTCTTAAAGTCTGCTTAAAGTTATAACTGACTTGCTGTTAAAAATAACGTGAAAACTAAGGTTAGATAGAAGGTCGAAATGTGATTTTAGCATCAAAATATAATTTTCGTATACAACAATAATCATGATATAGTTTTAGGCTTGAAATTTCGAAACCTGTTTTATTACCTACTGTTACTCATGGTGTCAAATTTTATAGTAATTATGAATATTGAACATAAATTTCATATTATACATTATACAGGTCTATATATTATAAATAAGGTATGTGCCTACCTTCGGAGCACTTTTTTTGAAAAAAAGGAAATTTTTATTCAAAACTTATGTTTTCAGTTATAATGGTGTATAAAACTGTTAATTCAAATGCCATTTTAATGAACAAATTTTTTATTTTCCAAATTTTGACCATTTTTGGTCAAAATTTAGTAAAAATTGACGTTTACGCCAAACTTCCTATAACAAATTCTAATGCATGTATTTCCCTTTTTCTTTCAATAATATATTTGGTATACATTTACCTGTGTTATGAAGCAGAATATTTAGTGTACCTCTTAAAGTTACCGAGATATACCAAAGTTTGTGTACGCAACAGCTTTTTACAAAAAAAACTATCACTTTTTCAAATAAAAACAGCTCTAAAATAAATAATTATGCACTTTAAGCTATACTTGAGGTTCATAACATACCTAGAGATGTATAGAACACTGTGATTAAATTTCATTTGAATATATTAAAAACTTTTTAAGAAATGAGATTTATCGCAATGTCAAAAAATGAAAATAACAGTTTTCCAGAAAACGCAAATAAAGATTTTAAAGTCGCACAAAAAATTATATACATATTTTAACAACTTAAAATTCACAGTATTTGTAAGTTAAGCCTTCTTTGACTTAAATTTAAATCAAAATTAATTAAAAATTAACTTTAAATTTTTTTCTTGATAATTTTGTTTTTGGTTCGACTTGTCGCTTCGATTTCTTAATTCTCTCAATATCAATTTCTATGTAGTTTTTTTTAATAATTTCTGGTTCAAGTTTGACATTAAGATGGTTAAATACAGTCATCAGCCTTATATTGCCTGAATTTAACAATTAAACTGCTATTTTACTACCTAATAACAGTGTTTGGAGTGAGCGAAATTTTCTTTACGTAAAATATCCCGTAACTAGAGAAACAGTTGCCAGACACGCCTAGAACAATAATAAAAAATAAATAAAACTTAATTCTATATTTAAAAAGTAAATTGTACATTCACATTGTCTAAGAGTAAAGAAATAACTGTTTAGATGAGTTTTTTGCATTTCTATGGCTTAGTTTCGGTTTCGAAAATTTGACTTCTGGTTCATAATTTAGGCAATAACTTTGCTTCTAACTATCGGAGAAACTAAAGTAAACCCTTTTTGGAATCCTAAATGTATGGGCTTTAATACAAAGTAATAAAAAAAATTTCGAAAATTTTCATAAAAACGTCGATTTTAGGGTAGGCACATACCTTAAGTGATTTAACCCTTTATTTACTGAATTTACCTACTAACAACTTTTTAATTTTGGTTTTTAATCATTAGATAATTTTTGTATGTAGAATAACCCTGGGAATGAGGAAAACACTTTTTTAATTAGTTAAAATTACTTAATTAATAATTGAAAAATTTTACTTTCTGTCTTCAGCTGCCATTTACTGCTTGTTATTGAAACTCCATTCTCCGTGTTCTTGTGAATACTGTCAGGAAAAACGGCCATATTGCGAAGGTATGAACGTGATTAAAGCAGTACTTTGAAGTACCGTCAGTAGATAAAAGGTTAATACTTTATTATATTCATCATTTTACTTTTTCTGTTTGTATAAAAACGAAGCATAAAATTAAGAAGCATGTTCTCCAAGGCATGTGAAGCAGGAAAGAATCAGCATACTCTGTAGGCTCACTTTTATTCTTTGCGCTATTTTCTAATTCGGATCTTTGATATATTGAAAACAATTAATTTTTACTTCGGGTCATCTTTTCCTAATGATTTGCAACCTTTTAGGACCCATTTAACTGAAAAATGCTTTATAATTTTAAAAAAATACCATGAATCAAGAAATAAAATGGCTAAGGGGGAAACATTTCCTCATTTAAACTCAAAACAAGTTACTGAGAAGAAAAGTCATATTTTTTATTAACTTCTTAACCTACAACAAGGTATTGAATTACAAAGTTTTGCTATTTAAAACCGTAATTAAGTCAACGTAACAAAGAGAACGTAATTTTAAAAACAAAAATCACTTAGACACGTGTTAATTCTCAAGCATCATTTACCATCTTAAATAGATTTAAAAAATAACCAAATGGGTGGCGTCATATAATTAAGAGGTTAAATAAAATCGTAGGGCAAGGGCACATATAAATCGCTGTACACATAAACACTACTGTCCAAAAGTTTTGCACAACTTGTGAAATGCAAAAAATATGGAGGTAAAATGGATAAAATGGTTCAAAATCAGTTGCGAAGAATCGTGGAACTTACAATCGTTAGAATTCACATTTTAGTGAAGATTTGGCCACGGGATTATGTAGGGAACCTAGCAGAAAGTGATTTGAAAGAATATGATTTGTGTTCTATCTGTTTTACAGAAAGCGGATAATGATTTGCAATTTTCATCAATCGTTTTGATTGCTATGCGAAATACTTATATATATTTTGGTATAAAAAGCTTGATATTCGGGAAGATATAATGAATTTCTTAAAAATTCCCAAATTTTTCGCTTATAATATGCAATGCATAAATGTTTGGAATACTTAGGGAAATGTGACTTTTTGTAGTAAATAAATTTTAACTGCGCTTGAGCGTAACATAGTATAATTTGTCTTTTATAATTTGCATGCTATATGCATAAGGCAGCTGTTATAAAAATTTCAGTCGAATGCCATCAAGGTTTAGAGAGATATCGGCACTGCAGAGAGAAAATATATATATATCTTGTTTACTTTGTTTTTGCATGTTCATATATAACAAGTTATATTTTGGTTTATATTAATATATATATATATATATATATATTTGTTTCGTGCATTTTTATTGCAATGATATTTGTCATTTTTGATAAAAAAATATCAAGTAGTTCTAGATTTGAAGCGAAAAATTATTACTTCATTGAAGTTAAACGGGCAAAATAATACGTAAAATTAATGTATATAATTTTAAAAATCTCAAAAATTAGTCTTATATGTTATTGCGCATGGATATATATGAATCTATGCGATATTTGAATATATTTTATTCCTATGTGACAAAAAGAAGACAAATTTTTAAAAAAGCTGCCAGTAAATTTTGTTGAATATTATTTTTTATTCCATGACAATAATATTAAAAAATGTTATGATAATTTCAGAGAAATAGCTCAGAAATTAAGTAAATTTCTTCTGAATGTCCATTGCATGATTAAACTGCTTATAAAATACTGATTACGGTAAAATATAATGATGTTTAGCAATTACAATCTTGTCATGCTACTGGTGCTTTTTACATAAATATGGATTATCTTTAGAAACAAAACCATCTGGTTTTAAAGTTATATTTCGTGTAAATCGCTTAAATGACAATAAAGGCATTATGTATATGTTAATATACATAATGCCATGGGACCTATCAGTGCTAATCATTTATACAACTTGCATGCATATCATAACATACTTCAATCTAGATTTCTGCATCATAACTCAAAAAATAATTCCATAAATTTTATTGTTTATAAATAAAAATAATTTTAGTTTTTTTATGTTATTCTAGTATAATTTTTAGTTAAAATTCTTTTTCAAATATATTCTATTTTTTCTGTTCATTGTTTTTAAGCGCTATATATTATTTCATTGCAAATTGTAAATAACAGTTAAGGCCACATAAGAAATTCAAAAAAGCCGAATGTGGCCTTAAGGCCACAGGTTCCCAACTCCTGGACCTAGGAAATACTGTTTTACATCTGTTCAGAAAAAGTAACTATTTTAGACACTTCAATTAACCTTATATAACAGAATGCAAAGCAAGAACTAGAAAGCGCGTACATTTATTAATTGAAGACTACTTCACAGTTACTTTTTCAAAAGTGGCAATTAAGTTCACTTCACCACTTTAAAACCAAATAGAGGGAGGAAAAAATTCTTACAGAATAAATCGTATCCAATGCGAGTTCGTCTTTTTAATTTGATTACTTTTTACCATAGCCTTTCACTAATTAAGCAAGAAGTTTTTGTTAATATTTTTTTCCGAGCAATTTTTGAAACATTTATATCAAACTCTTCTCAAGGTAAAAAAGTTTCCCACTAAGGGAAGAGAAGGCTTGTTGAATTTCCTAAGGCAGTAGAAGAAGTGTCTTCACTACATTTTAGTCTTCTCTCTACTTCTTATCAACTGGAAATCTGTTTCCCACTGGAAAAGTAGAGCTTGCTAAGAAGTAAAGAAACGTATATAACTTTTTTTTCTTTCCTACGTTTCTAACCAGATAAATCTTTTTACTGAATCCAAGTTTGTGTCATCAATTTTGTTCTTTCTAAAGCGACTGGCTTTAAAAAAATGGAAAAATACATGGACTGATTTAATCTTTGATTTGGGTCAAATTGAATTTGATTTTTTGTGATTTTGTTAGTCCGGAGTTTAAAAACTGACTATCTTGTTCTGCAAATACTTTGTCCTGAGTTTTCTGAGTATTAGATTAGGAAAATCCAATGCATCGACAGATATTTATTTTTCGCATATTGTATATTTATTTTATTTTTTACAATTCTAACATTTATTTTATTTATTACAATTCTAACATTTATTTTATTTATTACAATTCTAAGATTTATTTTATTTACTAAAATTCTAAAATTTATTTTATTTATTTCATACTGCACATTTATTTTATTTCATACATATTGCAGATTTATTTATTTCCTTTTCGAATTTCTACTTTACGATTGTTTCCTTTTTATATCTCTCTCTTCTCAGACAAGATTTTAAACAAAGATAACGACTGGTTACATTCCATTCATTTAAGCAAGCATTATATATGGTTTCTTTATAAAAGACATTTAACTGACACTGGAAAAATTATTCTTTAATATTAAAATTTAAATCTTGTTTGAATGTGAAAACTGTGTCTCCTATTTATATCAGAAACAGCATCCAAATGTCCGAAATATTACCTGCATCACATTCTATGACGAGAAATCTAGTTCTTAACACTTTCGTCGCAATGACACAGTGTTTTCACTTAAATTTAACGAAAACTAGACTTATAATGCTCATTTCGTCTTCTGCAACGCTAAAACCTATAATAACCGAATTTCTTCTACTTTCTTCAATTTCTGTCTTTGAAATCTGTAAAATGATTTCAGCATTAACCTTTGTGTCATGAACTTATTCTTCGAGTCATTGGAGAATATGAATCGTTGACGTTCAATAAGCATAAATATAATGTTTAAGAGCAATCTTCTGTCTTTTTGTCAAAATTTAGATTTTAAGAAATTATCCCGCAAGGAATCATAATATTCATTTTTTTAAAAAAAATAATTCTGTATAAAAATTCTCTTCTTAGCTTCAGTCATATCCGCTAAATTTCATATTTTTGAAGGATTTTAACCATTATAATTGCTCCAGATACTTAAAAGGTTTCTATCCAGTTTTCTGTGATTAAAATTGCAAAACCTTTCCGACTTGTGCTTAGAAAAGATATCCAGGGCTTTTGCAGTTTTCAGAATCGTTTTCTTTGCAATGAAATTTTGTTGTTTTATATTTTTATTTAATTATTTATTTATTTATTTTAGCGCAAGAGCTATTACGTTGATTATGCTACACCATAATAAATGACAAAATTGTCTCAAGATGATAATATTTTTCGTATTTATTTAATATGCATATTCTCTATCAGTAAACCCTTTTTCCTCAGATACTGGAAATAGAAGCGAAGACATTTCTTTCATACCTTGGAATCATATTTCGCAGAAAATAATGTTATTCACAATTATCAAAGCATTGTTATTACGTATCATCATACAGAGAAGAAGGTCTGAAATGACAGCAAAAGTTCCAAAGAAGGTGTTTGTCAGAAAGATAGATGCAAACATATCACTGTGTGGTGAGTATCGAAATGGATGTATAAAATATATTTTCTTAAATTGTAACATAAGACAAGTACAGTATTACATAGATCTGAATACGTCTCACCGGTATGTGACACGAAACATATATTATATTCAGTGGCGGCTCGTCCATAAGAGCTGCGGTCCCCCTTAAAATTATTTTAAAAGATTGTATTTTTGTTTTTATTCTAATTGGCTTACTTTTCCCCTTTGAGAATTCAATGATCAACGAAAATGGCAAAAAAGTAATAAAAATGTAAAGTGAAGACAGAAAATCAATGGAGAATTAAGAGAGAGACAGACCAGAGCTGCAAAAAGTTTTGCCCCTCCTCAGGATCCGAAATTAACTAAATCTTTATGTTTTTTCGGGTGCTGATTACGTATCTGAGGTTTGCCATAATTTTTTTTGTTGGAATTTTAGTTATAGCCAAAAAACATGAAAAAACTCTAATCTATACAACTTTTGCAGCACTCCTTGTTTCTGATCTGAGGAGCCGCCACTGCTTATATCTTCGCACATATTGGTGACACGAAATAAGATGCCGATGTCATATGAAATATGAATTTCCAAGCATTATGAATTCTGCGTTTACGCCAATATTGTTACAAAGTTGTGAAGTTGTTTCTCTTACATGCTAATCTTATGACAGGAAAGAGAGTTTTACAGAGGTCTTACTAACTAACACTACGGCCTGCCCAAGGCGTCCTAGAGAGAAAAACCAGTTTTATGGGCCAGGAACCACACGTCTTTCCGCCATTACGCTTACCAGCTGAGCGATGGTCCGGTTTATGTGTTGGTTTGTTTACCATACCACACCATAGTGACTACTCACATGGTTTTGGACTCGCGAGCTCTTTTTAAGATTAAATACTGTTTAAATATTCTTATTTCACAAATGGATTACCCAAAACAGAATACAGTATCATCCCAGACATTCACGTGAGTACTTATTTCTCTTTATTAGCTGTATTTTTCCAAGTTATACCTGTTTAGTTTCAAGTACATATTAAGCCTAAACGCCGGACTGTAGAGCACGTTGGCGGTTGAAATAATTCGTTTTTTAAAAAAATATTAATATATAAATACTTTGCTTAGCGTATATTTCTTTGCATGTTTTGGATTTATAAAAAAATCTGTCTGGTCTTCTTGTATTTGTGTGTGTTAAAGTTTCTGTCGAATAGTATTTGCAGAAAATGTTTTACTTTTTATAATAATTGTATTAAATTCCGATTATGTTATAACTCGGAAAATATTACTAATAAAGAGAAATAAATCCTCTTAAATAGTCACATGAATCCTAGGGATTATAATGCATTCTGTTTTTCCTTGACCATTTTGAAAATAAATGTATGAAAAGCAAAAGCTTAGAAACAATAATTTCATTATTTTTGATAAATGCAATTGCTGCTTAATAGTATAAGTAGGAATTATTGCAATATTTCATAAAATTTTGGCAGTTATTTTTATATTAGTTGATGTTTCGTCAAAAATTTATTTTCTATTTTACAGAGAATTAAAACTTGGAATTTATGATATTCAAATTCTTAAATATTAAAACTATTATTGATTGTTTGTTAAAATTGCAATTTAAATCGGTTATTAAATGTGCGAAAGATTTTTTATGATGTTATTAAATGTTTCTAAGTTCCAGGGTGATCAATTAGATAGTTTTTATTTTGAAAAAGCGCATTGAATGATAATTTCATCAAAAACTGTTTCTATTTCAAGACAAAATAAATAAATAAACTGAGAAAACCAACCTCAGAAATATTTTGTTCACTTGAACAGACATTTAAGCAATTATAGACAACTAACTCTGAAAAGGCAATTCTAAAATAAGTAAAAAAAGCTCCTCTAGTGTTTTTTTGGGAAACTCTTTACTTTTTATTTATTGATGCGTTTTTTATTTATTGATTTATGATATTATCACTTGATACGTTGTTCTCGCAATTTCACATTGAAGTAATGATGCTTCCAAATTTTTTTGTTTTGCTGTGGGAATGGTGGCTAGTATGCTTTTGCTTTAAAAATGGTTTAAAAATATTTAAACCAAAGGAATTATTATTTCTTAAATGGTTTTAAAATTATTCTCTATCATGAATTTTTCATGTTAAATGTAAACATTTCATACTGAGTTCTGAAAACATATTTCTTAAATATTTTATGTTTTTACTATTTTGAAATCTCTTTAAAACGATTAAATTATTAACATCGATACTTCACGATAAGCATCAGTTCTTAGTCGGAAATTGAGAATTATATAAAATAATTTAGAAAGAAAAACGACAGACGAAGAACGTAAACAACGTGTTAAGCGTATAGCTCCCATCGCTTAATCTTTCTCCCTCTTCGGCTGTTCCAGGCCCATAGAATCAATACTCGTAGTGGCGGCCCCGGCCTGCCCCTGCACTTCAGACCATGGCTGTCCCTTACCGGTTTGAATGGGCAGTCGTAGACGGGTGCTATCAACACCCACACGAGGCGATACGGCCCCGCACCAGAAGATGAAGCTCCAACAACTGTAAGTAAGCTAACTACCTCACCCATTTCCACTCACCAAAGCCGCCACCAACATCCCAACCAGTGCAAAGACCACTTATTGATAACTAACCCCTTCCGTCTAGCTCCCGTCAAAATCACGGGTTGAGGTTTCGCATTCTATTTCTCGCTTCCGCGTGATATTTCCGGGTTGGAGTTTTCAAAAGTAACGCTCCAAAAAGATTAAAACAATCCATTTCTTATACCAGGAAAAAGTTGTATTTCTTATTTTACATATCAGATCGCAGTAACAGACTATTTAAGCCAATTAGAGATATAGTTGATTGTCACCATAACTCTGATTGTTGGTTTTTCTGAAAAAATTAAATTTCCTTAATTTCAATCTAAAAAAATTCCAAAAATTAAAAATGAATACACATATTGTTCATACATTATTTCTATACAATTTTCTTGAAAAAAATACACTTTTTTTACTGTTTCCTTGAAAATTATGAAATCTTTAAGGGGTTAAAAAATACAGAATACTACAAAATAATGAAAGAGTATAGTCTCTAAAAGAACAGTCTATAAAGAGTCCACAATAAATGTCCGATTCTTTAGCAGTCCTTCATCGTTAGCAGAACAAGAATACTTAACGTTGATTAGCACAGGGGATCTAATTTGAACAGAGGTCTTTTTGAAAGCGAAGCCAATGAACTTCGACTTTGGCGACAAACAGAAGCTTCTAGAAAGGTCAAGAATTATGATAGTATCTCTAGTGGGAACGGAAATTTAGAAAAACTTAGAGAGATTTCTATGTGACGTCACATCCTATTGGAAAAGGTATCAAAAGCAAGCTTTTCAAACGAGGTAATCTGTCATGTTTGGAGCATTGACCGCAGTTCAAGCTGGTGAGCAAAACATTGAGCGCTAATGAAAGTGCTGTTACTGATATTTATTAGTGATATGCTGTCTGATTGTGTTGTAAATTTATAAAAGTGCTGATTAGTTCCTTACCTGCGCTACGTTTTCTTCTCTGTAATATTCGTGGAATAAAGAGTCATAATTTTTTTATTATCCTGCTTGTTGGACTGTATTCACCCACACCCACCGGACGATTTTTGCAACAATATATTGATGTTATCTTACCCAACCTGTTAGAAGATTGACAATAATAAGTTTATCGAGAAAAATGTGCATACAGATATTGTTACAGTTATCTTTTCTAGTTATTTTCATTTAAGTTAAAGATAGATTTTTCTCAGAAAATCCCCTGCAAAATAGTGAGCTTTGTTAACTAATAAATTAAAATCAGATTTGTTCCGCGTTTCTCCATAGAATATTCAAACGAAGTGGATTTCTAAACTCAAATAAAATGTGAATTAGAATGGAATATACTTCTCACCATGAAGTACAGACCAGATACTATTTTTGTTAAAAATAAAATTTCCTACTAGTTATCCTATTATACAGGGCAAGACATTTAATTACAAAGTAATGAGTGTGACGATTTGAGTCTGTAGTATGTTTCATTGATTTAAAACTCAGAATCTTGAAATTCATTGTACATTAATTAAAGCGGTTCCCAATGTTTTGTAACAAATTTTGCAAACTTTGTTTTATAGCAAAAAGCGAAGTTTGTTCTGTAAATGCTACAGTAGAGTCTCGATAATTCGAGTCTCGATTGTCCGAGTTTTCCATAAATCCGAGTTAGTGAAGAAAATCAGATTAGCTCCCAAATAATGACCTACACATACACAACACGTGAAAGAATTACTGCATCTGGTTTTTATTGTTGCTCGACGGGTCATATGTCCACTGCGCACCCCGAAGCCTGCGGAAATGCCCCCTCCCAAAGAAAACAGGGTATATAAAAGATCGATATATAGGAGCAGTGTGTACGTATTTTTTTCTATTTTGTATTGTTTTCAATGTTGTTCTGTCCAGTGTGTGTTTATTTTTCATTTTCATTTGTTCTTGTACCTGTTACTTGTTTTTGTCCCTTCTTAAAAAATAAAATTCACCTCCATCCATCCAAACCGGAAAGGAGCCAAATGGCTCTAAACACGGGGATGCAGGTGGTGTAATGTAATGTAATGTAAAGTGTGTTTAAACAAAAAAACAATTGACAATTATTTCAAGATATAATTAACCTGTTGCTATCAGCAGTAATGTAATAATATGTAAATACATTTTTCATTTCAATATACTACACTGAAATTTAAAAATTGATTTTATTTCCATTTATTTATTTATTAAATTTTATGATTTCGATAATTCGAGTTTTCGATAGTTCGAAATAGGCCAGTCCCGTCCACCTTGAATTGTCGAGACTCTACTGTATATCCAAAGTCGATTACATATGGATTATGTTACAACTTTATAAATTGTATCAATTTGCCCTTTTCTTTCGTAAAACTGATGAAGTTCTAAATATTATCAAGCTAAATTTTATTAAGAAGCATGTTCGCATTTCTTTGAAAAATTTATTTATAATAGGAAACATGTACGGTCTTCTAGTAAATTATGCAAATGACCAACTCAATGTCTATAAACAAAATCTTTATTAACATGACAAAAGCGACGTCGTTATCTAAAACAAAGCAAGGAAAAATTCGAAACTTGAAACTTAAAACTTAATTATTTCACAACTGCACATTTATTTGTAATCACGTTCAACTCGATCTCGTCAGTTCACTTCTCTGTCTGAAGTCTTGACCGCAGCGTCACAGGGCTCCCCTACGCAGTCTGTAAGACGATTAAATGGAAAAGCTCACTCGAAAAGACTGGATCTCTGCAAACTGAAATGCAGGTTTCAGTCTGTCGATGCTAACCGTCTGCTGAAGAGACTGCATGGTAAAATACTTCGAAGTTCTAGAAACAACAAGATGAGGTCCACTATAGGGAGGAACCGAAGACTTAGTAAGCCTATCCTGTCGAAGAAAACATGAGAACAATTATTAAGTTCCTTATGCACAAAAACTTTCCTTCTGCAATGTTGCGACATCAGAATCGGTCTTAAAGACGACATCCGCTGTTGCAAAGATGCAAGGAAATCATTAGTTGATAAAGCTTTATTGACACTAAAAAATTCTCCAGGCAAAGTTATGGCAGTACCTTACACCATCTCGCAACCGAACAGTTTAGCGGTTCTTTCACAGATGCTCGGATCCCTAATAAGATAGAAGGCAATGCCACGGTCCATCTTTCAGTTGCATGAGCCCGAATCGCAGACTTTAACTGCCGGTGAAGTCTTTACACTGAACCATTTGCCTGGGGATGGTAAGGGGTTGTATGTACCACCTTCACACCAAGTAATCGAGAAAATTCACGAAATAATCGGCTCTCGAACTGTCTACCTTGATCAGAGGTAAGTCTCTCAGGAACTCCAAATCTAACCATCCAGTTGGCATACAA
The DNA here is from genome assembly GCA_013235015.1 of Araneus ventricosus. Classification (NCBI taxonomy): domain Eukaryota; kingdom Metazoa; phylum Arthropoda; class Arachnida; order Araneae; family Araneidae; genus Araneus; species Araneus ventricosus. The sequence continues at coordinate 169,108 of BGPR01002334.1, forward strand.
CTCGAATGCAACCGTCTGAGCTTTAATATCTGGCTTCAGACCAACGTGAAAATCTGTCCACACACGTGAGAGCATATGTATAACCACGAGATGGAGGAAGTGGTCCAACCAGATCAATTTGAACATGATCAAATCGATGGCGTGGAACAGGATACGTCCCAAGAGGACTTACAGTATGGCGTTGAATTTTACCTCGCTGACAAGGTACGCAACAACGAGTCCATTCTGCAACTTGTTTCTTGTAGCCTGGCCAAAGGAAACGATCTCCAACAAACTTTACTGTAGCCTTTACTCCTGGGTGGGATAAGTTATGAAGTGTTTCAAAAATCCGTGGGCGAAACTCCTTCGGAACAAAAGGACGACATATTCCAGTCGATACGTCACAAAAAAGTTCTGTATCCATTCCTGGAACTTTAAGAAGTTGAAATTTTAAAAAATTAGTACAAGAGTTTAATAATTGAAACTCCTCGTTGGGCAACTGCGCTTTAGCGAATTCTTTATAATCAATTGGCGAGGGGATTTCAATCTCTGAAATTCGAGACAAACTATCGGCTACCACGTTAAGTGAACCCGAAATGTGCCGTATATACTTCGAAAACTGACCAATACAGTAAAGATGCCGAATCTGACGTGGAGAACACTTTTCATGTTTTTGAGTGAAGGCGTGAATCAGAGGCTTGTGATCTGTATAGATTGTAAAATTACGGCCTTCCAACATATAAGAAAAATAACGAATGGACGCATAAACCGCTAACAATTCACGGTCATATACGCTATATCGCTGTTCAGCCGGAGTAAGATTCCGTGAAAAAATGCTAAAGGTTTCCATTCACCATTTTCTTCCTGACTTAGGACAGAACCTAAAACACGATCTGAAGCATCGCAAGTCAGAGATAACCGGACGGTGTGTGGGCGGAATCCCACAGCTGCCATTGTGACTGCAGAAGCTGACCTCAGCGAGCCTTTTCTCCATCAAACAAAGACATCAGAGAGTAGAAATACTTGTACACAGAGAATCAGAAATGAAAAAAAAAACGAGACAGAAAAAGTATACAAACAATAAAAGCTAGCAAAATACAGATTTCTCTTTTCAAATGCAATGCATCTGAGTCCTATTTTAGTAATTCCGCCCCACATTTTCATGTGGTCTGCGGTAGATGTGATGTTAGGCCCTTTTGCTGTCCGCCTTTTTTGACATCATAGCGGATGATGACCAAACACGCAAAAAAAATTTTTAATAATTTGTCATTTATGTTGTATCTCATAATTAATATGCAATGTTTATAATTTGGCTCATCCGAATTATAAATGTTAGATAATTGGTAGAATTTTACAGTGTCCCTAGAAACTATACATTGAAAATAAAGAACGTAGGTAAATTTAACTCATTTGCGGAAGATACCTCAGTTGTTTAGAACTAGAAGTAGAAATGTATAATGTTGAACGAATAATTATGTTTCTAGACTATTCCTCAAATCATCTTACGATTTGTATTAATTTAAGCAAAAATCGTTAGGATTTATCTCCACAACATAGTGATAGGTTGTAGATACGAGATATTTTTCATGCAAGAAAAATATGAAGATATTTTACACAGCAATGGAGAACAGAATAAAAAACTCCGAGAAAAATATTACTAGCAGAAAACATAAACACATAAAAGATAATATTTACATTAATATTTGGACAATATGTAGTCGGTCACTTGACCAATTCACAGTTCTAACTGAATCTTCAGTATTGGTGCCTTACAGCCACACGTGGCGCTGTTCTTATTGTGCAGGCGCATTTGTTACAAAATTATTTTATTAGTTGATATGATGTTGACACGTCTCCCTCAGAAGTGGGGCATGAAACGAAAATATTTGAAGTACATTCAGCTTTAGCTTTCTTAGTCTTCATACGCATGTAATTTGCATATTAGAATTTTTTCCTAATGAATCTATGCTGAATAGAACCACGAATTAATGACTATAAATGGCATACTGATCTGAGCATATGTTTTATTAACACACTCTTATTAGTTACTGTTTAATTTATGACTTTCCTTTAGTATTCTAATTCTTTTTCTAAGTGCATATAACCAACAGAAGCTAATTTATAGTTTCTGTTGTTTCTTCTAAGCTGCGTCTACACAGTCGAATTCACAACCCTTAATGATATAATTCTCCCACGATCTTGAAAAATTAACATGCGATTTCTGAGTTATTTAATTTTTTATCATTCCAAAAATTAAATATATCATGTAGAGTACTTATTTACGATTTAATGCCACAATTTTTGGACGATAAATTTTAATACCGCTTTTACAGACATCTAGCTGAAGCAAACGATTTTTTAGACGTCACCATTTTTCAGAAACCTAACTTCGAAGATTAGGGAAAGGTAATAACATCGTAGCCGAGGGAAAACAAAAAGTTTCATCGAATCATCAACGATCTATCCCCTCACAGTTACTTTTTAATTTTATCTTCGACAAAGAGACACAATATTTTTGTGCTGTTTTGAGGCTCTGTTATTGCTCTTCTACGCTACGTGTAGATTGCTTTTTTGACAGTAAGGGTTTTTTAATATCATTAATCATAAAAAGTTCTCTGGGGCTATAAAAGAAGGGAAAAACAGAAGAATAACCGGATGGAAACCGTTTGTTAAACATTTTGTTTTGTTTTCGAAAAAGGAAGAGAGATAAAAAAATAAATTCGCTTATAAAACAGAAAGAGTTATTCTATTCAAAAAATAATTCCCGAGTTGCTTTTTTAATGCCTTTTTCGCTCTGAAAATGAAATGAATGGAATTCTTCTTTATTCTAGTTTGTCCTTGGAACAAAGTTTGAACATCTTTTTCAGAAAAAGAGAATATACAAAAAATAATGCAAGACAACTTTTGTTTTATTTAAATAGTTGAGAAAAAATATTATTGAAGAGGCGAATAAGAGAAAATTAATCTATTTTTCGATATCCTTAAAACGAAATACATTTTCAAATAATAATTTCCTATATTATTAATAAGCTACAATCGTTATTCCTTTATTTATTTAAACTTTTTTTGTTAATGCGCATCTCCAGGTATTATAGCGTTTAACGTAAAAGATAATAGACATAGCATTTACTCTTAATACTGAATTTTGTAGTCTCAGAAAGAAATATGTGTACTAGAAAACCTTTAACCGTAGAAAACCAGTATTTTAGTTAGAATAGATTCATGAAATGAAATGAGTCAACATTTGAAGTAATTCGAATGCGAAGTAATGTATAATTTATATTGTGATAAAATAGAACTCTATGCCTCTGAATCTAGAATTTTGGAGATATATTTATAGATAGGAATTTATTGCTCATTGGTAAGGTGGCCGACGTCCTCCTTTAGGGAGAGCAGTCCTCCCTAAAAAAAAGTACAATAAATTATGTTACAGATGTTTTTATCATATTATAGTGTATTCTGTATTATTATTGCAATAAATAAAATTTTTCTTTAATTTACGATATTTTTGTATCTTCAAATTATTTTTGTCCTCCTTTTCATTGGAAAATGTTGGTCACCTTATCATTGATGCAGTTGAAAAAGCCATTTCTACCACCATAATCGCCTTTATTTGAAGTATTATGAAATTTATAATTCATGCTTCAGATACAATAAAAACTGTATTACTATAAACCTTTTATAGTATTACGACTGAGAGTTTCAACGTGACCTGAGCGATTAACATAATTGTTTGATTTTATATTTGTATTCATCTGAAATGAGTGAACATCGTGCAGTTTTGAGGATTAAATGTCTTATTTATTTATAGCTTTTCGAAAAGCTGTAAAGTAACAATATTAAATTTTGTATTTAAAATCCAATCCGGAATTCTTGGAATGCTTCATTTATTTACAATTATAGAAATTCGTAACTAGAATATTTCTCTTTTATACTGTGTGGTTTCTGGGGATTTATGGAGAAGTACAACGCCAAATCCATGGCGTTGATATGAAGAGTTCTAACTTTCGGTCTTGTTGAAAATCACGTAACGCTGAATAATGGGATAAAATGTCTTTAAAATTCTAAGAAACTTCAACATGCGCTTCACCAAAATGAATTTCTTTGCGAAGCAGATCACTCAAAAGTTAAAAGTTAGGAATACTGACGAATAAATTTCCGAAAATATCTTTAGTTACTTTCTTTAGATGAGTACAGATGTTCCAATCCCGAGGTACCCAGGGATTTGTCCACCCTTCAAGTTTACCCTGCCCTTTCAACAATACAATGAATTATGTTCTAATTGGAGTAATTTCTTAACTTAAATTTATAAGGCACCACATAGGGATATTTTGTATCTTAGAATTTATGAGTTGTTATTCAGTAGCTTTTTTTCGAAATGTATTATTTTTGCTTTTACTTTTAAGAGAAAGGAAAGCCATAAGGAATGATCTGAGAATAAATAACAAAATAATAATCCATTTGTTTTGGGCATGGATGGATATCACTTTGATGCTATGGTAAAAAAGAAACTTCTGATAAATTATAAAAGTCACTTCATTTTTTACATTTATGATTTAAAAATAACGAACAACAAAGAATAATCCTAAGAAGATAAATTAAAAAAACATAACTTTTAATTAGGATTTTTTTTTGTTCAATCAGAACTATTTGTGTCATTAAAATGGATTTTTTTCTTTCATTAACTAACAATTCGCAAGCATAAGAATAACTTTAAAAAGAAAAAAAAATAGATTGCAACAAATTAAGTTACGTAGTCGCTCAAAGTATGCGATGTGTGCCAATTTTTTTCTGCAGACAGCGTTTTCGCATTTATTTATTCTTAAAAGTTTATTATCAGCATTCCATTATTGTACATTCAAAAACATCTACATACCACTTTTAAAGTGATAAAAAATTATTATTTTTTTATAATACCGCACCACTTTATCAAATTAACAAGCTTTTCATACATTTAAAATCATTTGAAAAATTTAAAAATGTAAATAAAAAATAGAAATGAAAATGATATTATTGGAAATTATTAATTATTACAAAGGAAGTCAGCTATTTAAAATAAAAATAGTAAATATTTTTTTCTGTAAGTTTAAAGATTAGTATTTTATAATTATAATATTTTTTCGCCAAACGATACTGTTGTTGAATATCAAAGAAAGTTTTCCCCATCTGTAATAGGATTATTTTACTTCATTTTGCAGTAATTAAATTCAGTAATATTCGTGATGTGTCAAATAACATTTCACAAATGTACTTTAAAGCAACATAGTATATATCACTGTTTTATCTCTTAAACTCATCGTGCTAATAACTTTGCCTATAAATTTCCAAACAATATAAACGAAAAATGAAATTTATGATATTACTAGCAGTACACGCACGGCATTGTCCGTGGAATCAGGACTTCAATAAAATGGTGGAATGCCCACAATGACTTGAAAAAGTTTTGAAAACAAAAGATACACATCATTGATTTACCAGCTTATTTTTCTTTGCGATAATGACATTTATCAAAACAGAAATGTATAGACTATTGAGATGACGATGTTGCGAATGTAATGAAGTCACCTGCCGGAAGGAATCGGATTGTAGAAATGCATGCTGGAAATGAAAGTATATAACGTCACCAGCCGCGAGGAAGGTCACGCACCAGCCAATGAAATTGCAACAATACATTCCGGAGAAACACTCGCTGTTAAATCTCGCTAATAAAAAAATGCTTGAACTGATCAGGGAAAAATTAATTAAAAAAACGAAAAAAATATTTTAACCGGTCTTGTTTTAAATCTGATAGAAACGTTCCAGTTATAAGCTGAAAAAAATGAAAATTATAGAGATGTTAGAACGTCAGATGCGAGAATTTGAAGAAATCCTTATTAAAAATTACCATAAAAGCGACAATTTTTCAAAAATTTCTCAAAATTCAGTACATTACGTTAGAAATTCAAAACTAACTTCATTAGAATGGAAATCGCGTGCTCTTTCCGATGGTTTATTTTTTTCGTAAAATTATTCAAAACCCTTCTATTGAGAATTTAGTGCGAAAAATCAACCAAAACAACACAAAACATTAAATAAAAAATTTTCTAGATTAAATTTTAAAATTCCCGCTTCGAGGTGCGTTGAGTCACCATTAACACTACCTGTGTGCCACATTTCAAGGTTGTAAGTGTGATAGATTCGTCTGGACATCGCTCGCACGCACACAGGAACACACATACACACACACAAACATTGCCTTTTATAAGTATAGATTCTTCATTATTTTGAAATAACAATTCACAATGAAGAATAATAGCACAAAATTTATAAGAGATATTTAGGAAACTCAGAAAATATTATTACTTTAATCTCTGCGTCTGAAAGGGACAGAATTTAATTTACAGGCATTTTTTTTTAAATTTATTATTCCTCATTGATCTAGTTACTAGATTATAGAGTGGATTTTGAAATGCTATACTGGTAAAACGAAATAGCAATTCGAAATGGCATTGTAAAACTTATTCTTAAACTAAGCAGTTATTCAATGTTTGTCAGTAAATTTTAATTGTCTATTTAATTTGACAATTGTATTTTGAAGTTTAATTCTGATCTGTGCAGCAGGTTTTATTTCTCCTTTATTGTTTTAGTATGTTGGCACTTGCCTTAACTACATTTATCTTTGCTATATGTGAAATGTACCCAGTGAAAGAAAATAAATCGTAGTTTTAATACTTAAAAATTAAATTCACCTCTTCTTTTGTTTCTTTTTCTCCTAACAGTCTCTGTAATTCATCTTGGAGTGATATTTTCTTCATATCCACTGTAAAATTCGTCAAATAAAGCGTAATAAGATTGATATGGAGACATTCCAAGCAATCAGCCTGATTTCAAACTTGCTATTTGCGTTTCATTTACTTTGAATCAGAAAATTTTGATTTTTTAAAATACTCTTCGGTGATATAATTTCCTTAATCGGATTAGACTTTCGATAATCCTCAAAAAATACGTTACAAAAATACCTTAACTACGCCCAGTGTTGTCTCCTTTCAAAAATACACTGTAATCCTGATATATTTTGATTCGCGACAGAACCTATTCATATTTTTAAATTGTTGAATTGAAGGGACGCTTCAACTGCACTGCACATTTCCTTTCTTTTATTCTTGAATGGGATTCAAAGATACTATCTCTGCTATTCCGATAACTTTTTAGTTCATTGTTCAACAAATCCCTTTCTTAAAATTCTGGCCAGTAAGTTGCTTAGTTTCTATATTTTTAAATTTTTTGTTTTTGTATTAGCCTCTTTATTCTGAAAACTCCATTACCGATACGGCTGCATTAATTTGCTTCTTTATGAAAATGAAGAAAATAATCTTTCATGCTTCCTTAGGAACTGATTTTGTAACCTGTACCCGTCATTCCATTGTTGGGTCGATATTAATGCCTTTGCTTAAAAGTTGACTCGGCACTTTAAAACCGATGAAAATGCCGGCTTCTCAATTTTTAATTTAAAACAATCTCAGAACATTCAAATAAATTATCTGAAAATTTGAAACGCCACGACAAATATTTAGTGAAATATGAAGTCAATTTGGTTGACACATTATCACGGGCCACGCACCCCCTTCCAATGTTTACTTTATGTTTCAACAAGTAAGCCTCCAATTTTTTTGTCAAGGTAAAGCAAAACACATTTCTGAAAACTTTATTGATTACCTATTGTTTGTTTATAGTTTTGTTTGTTTCACTAGCTTTTCTGTTTTAATTTTTGTCTGTCAATTTTTGATCATTTTTGTAAAGAAAACCAAGTTTTTCAAGTTTCAAGAAAATTTATTGCAGATCCAATACGTAGGATATGATAAGTTTTACAGAGGAGTACAATTATCTAATTGGCTATTACATGTTAGACAGATTAGTTCCAGGGCGAAACGAAATTACATTGGTTTAATGGTACCTTATCTGCACGTCCCCGTAGTCAGAGGAAAACAAATCTACTTGTACAACTCTTTAAGACAATATTAGCTAAATTATTAAATGGAAAATTGAATTTAACCCTCACCCGCTTCACCTACCAACCCAAAATGGTGTAAGATGCTTATTAAATGAAAAAGGCAAAACTCTTAGTGCCTTAAAAAAAGAAAATCCTAAAATTATTAATTTTAATTACAACTTTACTTAACAGACCTTTGACAGTTGCCAATTCTCTCCAAGTCTCCTAATTATATTCCTTAGAAGCCTTAACCCTTTAAATGTTTAAAAACACCGTGCTGGAGACAAAATTTGACAGATAATGGATTCAAGGCGACAGAATGGAGCACTTTTAAACCAATCTCAATAAGTTTGAAGTACAAAATTAATCTCTGACTTATACCGCAGTCTGGTATTGGCTTTAGTTTATTGGCAACTCTTTCAATAATACACTTATAGTCGCAGCTGAGATTTTTCCTCCTTGGTTTTCTCCAATGCATGAATTTTTTAAAAGGCTTCAAAAGTTAGAAAAGGTTTCCATCGATCATTTGTCTCTTGTAATATATATATTCGTGCCTATTGCAACTAACTGAGAATTAGGTTAGTCAGCTATAGTAGATGAAATTTTTATGAATATAAGGCTTTTATGAGAGGATTTCTGACGTAAATATTGGCTTTGATAGACACAACTAAACTTGCTCCAGAAATTCGGTGTATTTTCTATGGATTGTGTTTCTTTCGATTGGAAAAGAAAGCTAAAGCCAGTTCAAGTAGTATTAATTTAAAAGAAAACTCTAATTCATCATTATTTTTTAAATGAAGAACACATTACTTATTATGCTCAATAACTAACTCGGGGACTATCCATAGTACATTTTCTTTACGATGTCATTCCGTGTATCGTGGATGCCTGTAGATGAGGCCGGCGTCTCATTATCTGGCAACATTGAAAATTACGAAGCTCGTCCCAAAATTGTTCTCGTGTTGCTTCAAATCGGGACGTAAATACAACTAAACTTATATAATACAAAACAGAATAAGGATTTCTCATTTGAAACATAAATTTTAAACCCATTTAAAAATCAAACATTCATTTTTAAATGGAAATAAATAACAAAAATTATGATCTGAATAAATATTTGAATTCAGATCATTATATATAGTAATCCGAATGAATATTGAAAATAACATTGATAAAAAATGAAACATTCTCGTAAATATTAAATCCATTTATGAGAATGTTTCATTTTTTTTATCAGAGATTTTCCTAATCATCATACTTTCTTCTCGCTTTCATAACATTTTCATTGACCCGAATGATAATGATTACTTACTTAATTAAATGAATAAGGTAGTTTTTGTTTCTGGAATTCTATTTTTGAGAGGTCATTCACGGGCATAATAATTCCTTTAGATACTAAACTTAATTCATTGTTTCTATGTATTTATGATAGTGTTGGAAGAAACAAAATGTTGTTTGGATTGTTTTCGGCTTTATATATTGCTTACTTACAAATGGTGTAAGCTATTTTTCTCAGATGTCTTTTCATTGTATTCTTTGTTTGTTTTAATGGCTATTCTCGTTTCGACATTACAACTATAAATAAATAGAATCCTATGTATTCAATTTTAGGTTCTGATAACCGTCTTTTTTTCATTATAAGACATTCAGAAATGACTGGAATGAATTAATGCTAGGAGTTATAGCGTTTTAGAAAGACTTCCAAAATATTTTTTGTGATTTTTCGCATAAAGATTTGAAATTGAGGGGAAACTACTTGAGAAATAACAAAGTATCGGAAAGAAAATCAAGAGTTCAGATTACTTTCGACATATCTCTTGAAATTATTTACAATATTGTTTAGAGCAATCTTTCCTACATATCCTTTCTCCAAAAGAGGCTCAAATGTTTTGTCTAAGTAATTTAAAATTCGTCTTTTGGAGAAAGGTTTCCTTCACATTTGCTTCAGGGAAAAGACTTGTAAAACAAATTTCAATTCAATTTTGGCAGTTTAACTTATTCTTTCTTCAGAAATATTCTATTCTTCTTCTTTCCGAACATAGCTCCAATTAAGCCCTCGTAGCAAAACTTTCTTTTCACTAGAAGTATGTCTAAGTTGCTGTCAGTCATCTAACTACATTGATAATTTTTACTTAAGAAATGTATGGTAACATATTTCTTCTCTGAAAACGGCTTTCATGCTAATATAAACTGTTGAATAGCGCATTTTTGACTAATATGGTATATTCAGTCAATGTCGATGCTATGAAAGTTAAAATATCTGGGTTCAAAAGTTTTTACTTTGAATCTCGGGAAAAAGTGACAGCATACGTTCTTTTCTGATGGTCTTTTCCTGAATAAACATTTTGTAATAAAATGGTAAATTAGACACTGGTAGGGAATCTGTCTTTATAGAAACTATCAAAATTTTACGCAACTTTTTAACCCAGATACAACGCACACATATAATTCCTGTTCCGTGAATTTTTAACTGATATACAGAATTCCTTAATATTGATTTAATAGTAGCTAATCTATCTACTAAACTTATTGATAGTTAATGTTTCGTAAATTTTCAACATATTTACTTAATTAATTCATAATAAATTTCACAAATCATTTTATCTTAATTTTTCGTCATTTTAATGATAAATCGACTGTAATACATTGAAGGAATAGATCCAGCGAAAACATTTGATAAAATCAAAATAACCTGCACACTATTTCGTGTTGTGTCATGATTTTAGTAAGTCATTAACTAAAGAAATGTTAATATTTTTGCTCATATCCTAAATGTTTAAGAAATTCATTCTACTTAAACAACTGATATTTTGCGTGCCTCCGATATCCTGTTTAGGAAAGTCTCTATTTAGTTTATAATTGATAATAATCTTGTTTATTATTCTTAATTCCAAATACTACAGCAAGAATAAATGAACTTATTTCAGAAACCTAGTAATTTTCGACTTCTATTATTATTTGAAATTAAAAATTGTCATGCCAAATATATATTCCTATAGATAATTTAAATTTTGTAGAAAATTGTTATTTCACTGATGATTAAATTTTAAACGATTAATAGTATTTTTTAATTATTTTTAATTAAGGTTAATTAATTTATTTAAATAAGTTTAATTCGATCATATATCAAATTGAATTATTGAGATTTACTCGGATGAATTTTAAAATTTAAATGCAATTGTTATATCTTAAAATTTAAGAAAACATTTGATTTAAAATTTAATATAAGTTAGACAACAGCTTTTTTACTGAACAAATCATATTACAATAGAACATCACAAAAAATAAATGAGTAACTAGGTAATCTAGAGTTTACTGATGTTAAATCATATTCTTAACATTGAAAAAAATGGTGTAAAACTTCAAAAATCTCCCAATTGTTTAATAACTTAAGAAATTTAAATATTACGTTATCAAGATACGTCTCGGAAGTTGATAGCTTAAAAAAAGAAAAAAAATATCAGCCACTATTTACATGAAAGTACTATATTTAAAATATCATAGATGAACTTAAAATTCAGTTTTAGTCCTAGAAACTCCAAACGTTCACAAAAAAGCAGCTTATCTTTTTACTAGAAAGTAAATATTAATTAAAGCTTTAAAATATGATAATTTAACATCTCACGAATGATACTTCATGGAAAACAATGAAAAATTATGAATGATTTCTCACTTCCACTTTCTCACTCTTACCCCGTCACCAAAAAAACATTTTGGAATAACGATCTCAATTGTCAGTAATAAAATTCCTTTATTAAGTTTACAAAATTACTTTTTTCTCAGAGGATTTGTTACGTGTATATATCGAGAAACAGAGAATGTTTTGGAAACTCTTATTCGAACAAAAAGATTTCTATTCCATCTTAAAACACCAACAACTATTTATTTAATGGTGTCAGCATGATTGTAATATCTTCTATCTTTGATTCCTGAATTTTAAAAATAATATTTTCAATCGCAAACACGATACATTTTAAACAAATAAATTAATTTCATATTTCCATCCGAGGTAACAGCGGAGAGGAAAACCGTGTAAAAATAAAGAGTGGTAAACCAAAGATAAAGGAACGCAATAATTAAAAAATGGTTAACATATTTTTTTATTCAATGCAAGTGGAAACAGGCATGCCAAAAATCATTGTAAATGTGAGCTTAGCAGTCTTATATCAAAGTGAAGGAATTCTTTTTTATATTAAAGGCAAAGTAACTCTCCCTATGGATTTGGTTCGAAATTTTTGACCTAATGTTTTGACATGCGGACCCCTTGTCAACTTTCACTTATTCGCCTTGCTTTTTTAACTCACACAAACAGTCAATAGTAATTTAAAAAATGGCCTTTTTTCAAAAACATGAGTTGTAAATTTCTATATTCATTAATTAATGATTCTCGAGTTCGAATTTTTGACGACTACAATACTTTCACGACATATACTTTGCGTCAGAGCAAAGGTGTCAAACTCGCGGCCCACAACGACTATCTTTGCGGCCCGCCAAACATGGCAATATAACAAGAATTTCGTAGCTCAATTTTTAAAAATCCTAATAGTACAAAATTATGAAAAACGAGTCACACCATTTGCCAATGTTCGTTTACCAGTCGTATTTTATCGACACACCATTTCCCCAACCAATAGCATCGAATACTGTGTAGCAACGGATTCGGGAAACCTCCGCGCTTTTACGTATGCGCCGGGCGGAGTTATTTTCATCGAAATAGGGGGAAAGTGCATAATGGAAGGGTGATGTTTACATTTTACTGAGCGTGATCTAACAAAGAGCTCCAGAAATGCGCTCATAGGACTCATTTCCTGACACCCCTTTCCGGTATAAAATCGTCCATAAGTATTAGTCTCGGAATCCGTTGCTGAACAGTACTTTAGCAGTCGATACCATACAAATAAGCAAATGGAGGTAAACGAGATCCGGTGCTGTTTAGATTTGAAAGCAAAATTCATTGACGTTGGGAAGCCTAAATTTTAGAAGTATTTGCCCGCCAGGTTTTAAAATACTTTAAGATTGGGATATGAAATTGTTTTTATATCTGGAAGTACTTATCGGTCCGAGAAACTTTCACTTTTCATAGGAAACAAGTTTCCTGTCAGATTCGTAATAATTGGATCAATTTAGAAATTAATTTCTGCGGACCGGTTAGTAGCAGAGCAGAGACGCCAGGAGTTAGCAGGAAAACACCATCTTTACAATTGTCCTTGTTCTTTGCTTATATAGTGTTTTCGAAATAAATCTATGTTACTACAAAAAATAATTGCGACTCGCATAAGCTTAGACTTGGTTTATTTGGCCCGTGATAGCATTTGAGTTTGAAACTCTTGGACAAGTGAATATAAGAGGGTAACAATGCAACTACTCATAATTTTTTTCAAATATCAGCAGGCAGTTGAAGAGACTAGTGATAATTTTCTTTAAATAACGAATATTTCAGTTATTTGCTTGTTATTAGCTTTTCTTAACT
>BGPR01002335.1:0-14899 GCA_013235015.1 Araneus ventricosus
ATGTCTGTTGCCCGTCTTATGTTTGTCTACGTCCAAATAGATGTATTTTTCTGAAATCTACTGTTATTATTTCAAGAGACAGAAACATCACAAATACATTTAAGAATTTAAATGCGCTTCAAAAATTAATAAACTTTGTTATATCATCTTTTAAAGAAAATGTCTGCAACTTCCCAGTAGTTACATACAGATTTTGTTTTATAGAAATTCAGTCATAAAAAAATCAGAATTTTACATGATTTTTTTGCTGCAATTCTTCTGTTTGATTGTTTTTGTTCTTAATTTTGATTCTATAACTCAATTTTCATGAATGTTAATAATATTTTTGTTAAATTAATATCAGTAAATTTTTTATTCCTTTCATCTTCTGCCAGAGTCCATAAATATTTTCATGTCTACAAATGTTCAGTGCTCTTTTCAATAGTCCAAATGGACACAACTTTATGGGTGTGTGTAAAATCTTTTCAGGCATCTAATGATGTAGAAAACGGGTAAATGCTATTGAATTGAAACCAGATCTCTTTCATTTTTCAGAGAATATAATAATGGCATGAGATTTATAGTTTAAAATATGGTATTTTTTGCTTGACTCTGAAATTTTGATAATATGAGTAATTGTTTCTTACATATTTTCGTCTCTCCTTATTTTTAAACTTTCGTAATGTGCAAAACCGGCAACAACCCTTATAATCTTCTAAACACTTTTTAGAGTCTATGACGCAAAAGTTTCATTTTCCCCTTGTTTTTCATTCTAAAATTTTTTTATCGCGGTCATGAAAATATTTCCAATTTTTAGCGAAAGTTGCAACATTATTCCATTTTTTAGCATATAAATTATTCTTGTTCAGAATTCTGCATAGATTTCTACATTCGGCTACAATATCTTTGAGAAAGACGTTCAAAACCATAATATTATTTCAAGATTGAAAACATTATATCTTATTTTATCTATAGCTGAAACTGAGTAATACGATGGTTTTTCAAAAGTTCTTTGAGGTGGTTTTATTTGAATGTCAGAGATAATACCTTAGGAATATTCACAGAAGTTTGCTTCTTTTTATCTTTTAGGAATTATTTTTTTAAAAGATAACAAATTTTTATGAATTTTAATATTACTATGAAATTAATATTTTTTCTACTTTAAATAGACTGATTCGATGGCTTTTCAAATTTCTTAATAACAGGAAGGTAAATTTGCTTTCGAGAAAAACGAAAACAAAAGTCCTCAATTCTCTATTTATGCACAAAAGCTATTTTCTGATTTAAAAAATCATTTGAAATATCATACAATAATTTAATGTGTGATGAAATAATTGCTAGAAAAAATATGTTAAGGAAAATTAATCCTTAAATACCCTATTAAAAATTTTAAAACTTCTGGAAAAATGCTTGTACGCGTATTCTTTTGCATTTATTTGAATATTTATAAATGTTAAATAACCTGATACCTTTCCTCATAATATTCACTGAGTGAGAATTCAAAGGTTTTAGGATACTTAAATCCAGTTCACTTACGGCAAACAACTATTTAAATCATTTATTTCTTCTATTTTTGTATACATATGTACCCTTTGCAAATTCATACTCATATTGAGAAATTTTTATTTTCCCTTCAGCCATGTTTCTGTAGTTTAAAATTCTGTTTTTTATTTTGATATTTCGAAGAATTCAAAGCACCATCTGTTATTTTCCTCCTAGCTCTTTACAAACCAGATATATTTAGTTGAATTTAGATATGTCCTTTCCAGTGATGATGTGGTAATGTATTTCTGAATGCCAGTTTTTTCTCCTTTTTCTCCTTTCTTCAATGCATGAAAGTTTTCTATAAAAAACGAAATAATATTTGTAATGCAGAATACTGAATAAACTTTCGATTCGTATTTCATGTGTATATTACTTTTATCTGTGGTGTTAGTATTTGTGATAAGCAATTCAATCACATGATAATATTCTGATGAGAAATTGAATGAATTTTTTAAAAAAAGTTAGAAATCAAAAAAATGCGATGTTTTCTTTATAATTTTATAAGAATATTGAACCTGATGACTACTCAAAGCGCAACTTCAATTCTTTGTTTCTGTAAATATTTCCAAGGCTTAGCTCTTCTGGAACGAAGCAATCGTAATATTGTTTTTAAAAATTATAAAGTAGCTCGATTCATCTTGATAACATAATGATTTAATACATTTTTAAAATTTTGAAAATTTACGTAGTTTTTCCTGCTTTCGAACATGGAGCTTTTTTTGCAGTTTCTCCAATAACTGACGGGACGCGATGGGCTTATGTTAAGGTCCGGCTTGGAGCCGAAGGGCCTGCTACACGTGAAATATTACGTAGGGAGCCAAACGTTATCCTGTTTGAGTGGTGAGGTAGTTTGAAGAGGGGCTGCCAGCTCAGGTGCGTACTCGTCATCTGACCACGGTTAAAAACCAGCGGGAGTGGCCTCCCCTAAACTTTCTCATATATTTCTCAAAAAATTGTCATTTCTCCTCCCCCTGAATGGATAAAAGTTCGAACCTAGTGTAACCCAGAATGCAATAACTATCAGAAGGTTTTTCGTTGTAGATTATAGTGATAGTAAAATATTTAGGTGAAAAATCATTTTCAAAGAGATATGTATGTATCAAAACTTAGAAATATTTATTTTCTTTCACACTCTAGCAAGCTCCGGTAATGCGAGGGCGTGCGCGAGCGAAAAGACCTCGGAAAGAAGAACATGACCTTGTTCGCTATCGCTGAATAGCTTGCGCATGAGCAGAGATTGCTTCCAGTATGCAAGTTAAAAAAATGAATTTGCAATTTTAACGCCTTTTTTTGAACCGACTGAAACAAAATTTGAGTACAGATCTATAATTAATTTTAGCAATCGTCATACTAATTTTTATTTATCTAAGCCAAAGGGTAAGGAGATATAATTTTTGCAAGTATGCGATTATACAATCCGACAAACCATCAACCCTTCTACGTATTTTGTCGAAACTTTGATACGGACTTACACTCATGTTTATGAAACATCTTACCAAATTTTTTCCAACTTTTATCTATTCAAGTTTTTGAGTTCTAGTGTTTACATGAACGCGGACAGACAGACTTCCCGCTGACGGATTTTGTCCAAAATTTTATAGAAACCTACAAATTATGCGTGAAGATCACATACCAAATTTCATCCTCATACCTCTAATAATTTTCGAGTTATCGTGCTCACCGATAGACACACAGACAAACATAATTCCAAAATTGTGTCTTGGGAGGTCTAAAGCGTGGAGATTCGTCTAAATCTCAAGTTCGAATTTTTTGACAATTACAGTACTCTCTCTTTGTATACTTCGTACACGATAAAGTAAATATACAAAGTCTAACTTCCTTAAATGTCATGTTCTCTAGAGGTATTGGAAGTCTCTGTTTTAATTTTGTAATTATGGAGATTTAAATCACGGATGATGGACAAATTTAATCTCTTAGTGATTCAAAAAATCAAGAAGATATTTTGAAAAAATCCCTAATATATCACTAATGTAAAATTTCAATAATTTGAAACTTTTGATGTTTTTATAAAGCTGAAAGCTTTTATTACAATAAAATTCATATGACATTTTTCACAAAACAATTATTCAAAATAAAGTTTTTCAATAATAACTTGAATTCCAGATGCAAAATATATTTTAACGGAAAAAGAATGCTAAGCTGTTCATTTACAAAATTCTTCACTTACAATGCATCTTTAATACGCGTATTTTTTGTGTCTATTCCTATATATTAAAAGAAAATAAGTAAATTAGTTGTAAAAACTGAGTGACAATTAACAATAAAGGCATAAAAAATTTAAGTTGAACCTCATCATTGGCTAATCAGTTTGATCAGTGTGATTAATAAAATAAGTGATTAATTAAATAGCCAAATACAATTAACAGCGTTTGAAAACATTGTTTCCTAAGTAACAGGCTCAAAATATTTAACAGAAACTTCTGATATTAGAAAGGAACATTTGAAGAACATTTTAAAACAGGTTTCACTTATGGTTGCTGAAGGAGAAGAAAAATAAAATTAGGAACCTGAAAAGATCCCTGAAGAATGAAACGGAAAAAGAGAATTACCGTTATAACAGATATGTCAATGTTTTTTGACAAATAGTCCGTGACATAGATAAGATGGCATAAAACATGACATTTAACCTATAGTAAGATTAACAATCCTTACCTTATAATTCATGAAAGAAGCACCGAGACAGCTGATGAAACATCAAAAATTGAATTCTTCTATCACGAAAGGATAATTGAACATAGTGGTTCGCAAATTATTTTCATTTCCGACCCCTTCACTCTGTGTAAAGCTTTGTCGGGACCCCTGGGGTCGCGATCCACGGTTTGCGCACCAAAACTATTTTCATTTTAGACCCCTCACTTTATTTAAAATTTTTTCGTGATCAATGTAGTGATCTCTTTCGCTTTTACTTACGAAAAGCCTTATATTTTTTTCATTGTCAAATAAATTTCTTTGAATCTGACGACTCAGAAAAAAGTTGTCACGACCCCCAAAGGTGTAGCGATCCTCGGTTTGCGCACCACTGATCTACATCATAATATCCTTCGAAAAGTATGCAAATTTCTTGGAAATATTTCATCACAGTTTTCTAAATGTTTGAATTACCAAATAAATTTATTCTTAAAGATACTTTCAGATAATAAAATCCAAATTCTTAAAATTATATTAGTATATTGATATATTAAAACAGCTGGTATA
The DNA here is from genome assembly GCA_013235015.1 of Araneus ventricosus. Classification (NCBI taxonomy): domain Eukaryota; kingdom Metazoa; phylum Arthropoda; class Arachnida; order Araneae; family Araneidae; genus Araneus; species Araneus ventricosus. The sequence continues at coordinate 4,741 of BGPR01002335.1, forward strand.
ATCTAAAAGGATATAGAATATTTATTTGTACCATCATGCTTGACTAATAATTTTTGTTCCAATGAAAAGCATAATATGGGTCATTCTCACAAAAAGATACAAATAGCTATAAAAAAATTTATTTTATAAAAGTATGTAAAAAATCTTAAAAATTGCGTGGATGTTTCCATTTAAGCTTAATAAATATCCTTATATTAGTTGTCAAGTTTTCTATTTTATTTTTCATTGTTTTTTTTATTTTTAAAATTTTTGACCTGTCCACGAAGGAGACATGATAGTCAACGGAACTTTTACATTTTAAACGAAAACATAATTGACTAATTATTGGGCAGACTTCGTACAGATTTATTTCTTATAATTAGACAATAAAATTAGTTATTAAAAACCAGTCCTAGAAAGCTAAACATTTTTAAATAAATAGCACTTTTTAAATAGTGGCACTGACTATACATTAGTTAAAAAATATTTACAGACAATTTCAAATAAATGAAAGTCAACATCATATACACTAGAAACGTCATCAATTATATACTACATTAAGGAATATTATATATTTATTTATTAATAAACAATCTAGCACGCCTTATATTTTTTTTTTACTCTCTTCTCTTCTGAATTTGAGCATCTGACTGCTTTGACTTCTTAATTTTGATGTTCCCATTTTATCTAAAAATAAATTTAGCTATTAATATGTTTGTTATACATTATTGAAGCTTTAATATTATAAATATTCTATATGAATGTTTTATTTAATATTTTATTTATGTTTATATTAACGCCTTTGAAGAATAGAGTTTTAATTTTAATTCTTTTTAAAAAATATAAAAAATCATTAAATTTCATAAAAAAATACCTACCGCAGAACTTTTAATTGATACTATTTTAATTTATCAAAGTGCATCATGATTTTTGAGATTTTGCCTGTTTCATGGCAATGCCATCCCCTCTGTGGACATGCTGTGTCCACGGAGAAGACAAAAACTAAGTTTTGAAATTTTAAGTGATTTGATTTTTAGCACTACTAAAGTGGTACACTTTTCTTCATGAAGTGCGATACTAAGCCTATCTAAAGTTTGTATTATAATTATAAATTAGCTTTTACTTAACTTATTTATGATGACCACGGAATGGAAGCTGAGAACTTTGCAAAACTCTAAATGAAACTAATAAATTGGAATATATTCAATAAATTCACAATAGAACAAATAGTTTTCCTTAAAGAACAAATTGGCTTTCCTTCTAAACTTTTTCATGATGATTTGACATGCGCTGCATTTTATGATATTTTCTTTAAGTTATATTCTCTGTCTACGGAGGGAGTCGTATATGACTAGGCACAAAGTGAAAAAATTAATTCCTAAATAAAAAATATTTTTTAAATAATGTTAAGTTAGACCTAAACTATAGACTTTAAACTAGTTAATACTGAAAAAAAATGCAATTATTTAAAAAAAATTGCTCGAATGCCAGTACAAATCTTTTTGAATTTCATGTGTAGGGACGTCCACGGAGGGACTCTTGTCCTATATTCATTGCAAAATGAGAGCTAAATAGTAAAATTATTCGAGTAGAAACGTATTTGATAGCTTTCTTAAAACTTAAATTATACACATGAATAAAAATATTAGGACATTTGTTGCACTTTCTTACATTTATAACCACGGGACTGTAGAAAGCACCTTTTCGTGAGAATGACACATATAAGTTATTAGCTTGTATAGTCCTATACATATTGAGAAATCTGAATTTTTATTTTTCTACTCGAAATAAAACACTTGTTAGTAAAACTTTTGTCTGTATATGCACCCACTCATTCAGTTTATACAAATACTCACTAAGAAAATTTGATGGAAAAATTAAAAAACTGTTTACAAAACAAGAAGGATTAATAATTACCATAATAATCAAATACACCTGTTGGAATAAAGATATAACTGGAAGTACTTAATAATAATGAAAAAATTGTTTATTTATTCATATTAAACTATATATTTCGCATAGAAAGGTATGTAAAATTTTCTTTGCCTGCATGAACACATTTAAAATTTAATAAACGCAAAAAATAATTGCATGAAACTTCTGAAGGGCAGCTTCTAAGGCTTAAGCTTCTACAACTATTTTATTCATATCAGACTGCGATGTATGTATAATAAATATTAACATAAAAAGAAAACATAGGAAAATCTAAAAAATATGTTTACTAAGCAGCGAATGTTAATGATTGGAAAAGTAATAAAATGTATGTGAAGAAATGGAAAATTTCTTATGTATACATAAAATAAATTGGAGAAAATATTTATTTATCTACAATAAAATATATTTATGATATAGAAATGTGCGTAGACATTTTTTTTAAAGATTTAAGTGTATTAAACTTTCAAAACAGTAAAATATTTCTGAAATGAAATTCTGAATGATTGTATAAAATCTATAAAAGTCTAAAAAAATAATTCATTCATATCAGAATCTGATGAAAGTATAACGAATCATAAGACAAAGCTTTCAGAATATTGTACAAAAATACACATATTATTCGGATATTTTTGAAAAGAACCTTAGCATTAAAAACATTTAGAGACAGTAGTAGAAAAATATATAAATAATAAAAACACTTCTCTTAAATACGATAAATATTTTTCTTTCCTTAACTCTCCTTTTTCACCGCTTTAATGTTGGAGTATTTTTCCCTTGCGAGGTAATTTTGGGTTTTTGGAAGAAAAATGTTGTTGGCTTTAAAAAAGACCTGGAAAATACGATTGTTGACCACCCACAGTGTTTTCAATGGTTCACCGAAGGTTCCAGAAAAACTAATGACATAAAAACTGATTATCTTGCAAAAAAGTATATTCCCAATTTATTGCCATGAATCACCTAAAAAATTTCAATATTCCTTTCTTGCCATTTTTAAGAAATCTAATACATACGTTTATATTTTCTGGCAAGCAACTTGTATGCATACAAAACGATAAACTCATAATTGCATTTTTTTTCTTGTCTCAGCTATAACCAGCTGTTCTAAATTCACTATATTTCATTCATCCTTTTGCTCATAAGTTCGTATGCATCTAGAATATTTGTATTTTATGCATTCAATAATTTCTGATATATTAGTTTTTATGTAACTGTCACATATACTATTTCGGAGACTGATATAAAAATAATGAATTGAAACTGTATCATTATTAGTCATGTGTTTGATAATAAAATAGCTTCATCTTGGGAGATTTTTTTTTATAAACAACAGTAGCTTCATAATTCTTCTGCTACTCTTTCCTTATTTCAGATAATTAACCGACCTGTAACGGCTATGATTTTATTAAATTCTGAATAATTTTTCTAAATATGAAAAAAGAATTCAAATCAATTCAAAAGATATATTGAGTGCACATAATACTTATTGACTTGGTATAAAGTTTAGCCAAATCATCCACACACAACTAGTTTATCAAAAGTACTGCTTTGTTCTTAGATAATCAATTAAGCAGTTAATGACAAGTTTAAAGAAGAAGTACAGTATCTCATTAAGACAAATAATTCTCCCCATACAGCATATATTCCATTCTTCTATCATGTAAAAAGAAAATATATGATAGAAAAAGCATTGAAAACTGGAAGCGGAAAAAACAGTTAGTGCCAAACTGCAAATTTTATATAGAAGTTTCGGACCTCGCAGTTCGTAATGCCTGTCAGCTTCGAGAACTCTGCTCGCCAAATTGTCTCGTTGATGGCGGTCGTTATATAAATAGGTCATGTTTGGAGGAAACCATTTCGAATAAGTAGAAGTTCACTTATGATGTACTCTTTTACCGCCGCAAACTGGCGCCAAGAATAAATTATAACCCCGACTTTCTACGGTTTCTACCTATTCGAAATGGATCTTCCCTTACATAAACAGTTGCTATAACAACCGCCGTAAACGAGACAACTTGGAGAGCAGAGTTCTCGTGGAGGGGAGGAAGTACGTTACTGGCAAAATCTATTAACGAGTTTTCCATCTAGGTTGAAAATCTTGGTATTTATTATTTATTGTCACAAAAAAAAATTCGTGGTTTTGGTTTTTATCGCATTAATCATTTCCAGGCTTCCATTTTTGCGGGAGTATCAAAAAGATTTTATGAAAGTGATGTATGTACTTTACGGCAATTCGTAGTGGATCTCGTTAAAATGGAATTCTTTAGAAAGGGTTACAGTCTCTCAATTGATGCCATTTTTTTCCTTCACCAGTGATGCACTTTTAATGAGTAGGTACTTTCGAGGAGTAAAATCCTCATCCACAAGCATGCTGTTGTCATCGGACATTTCCGTCCTCATGTTTATTCTAAAATTACAAGATCTGTCCAAGATTATCCCTCGAGTAGCTCCGAAACGTTATGTTAATCTAACTAAATCCACTTCTGGTCAGAAGATGGGAAGAACTTACGAGCCGGTGTTCCTGTCTTCTGAACGTCCATGGCTCATCGACAAACGGATGGACGGATGATTCACAGCGGAATTAACCCTTTGGCTGCTAAAGGGACATATATACGTCCCACTCACATTTTAGAATCATTAACGAGATAAAAATTGCATTTAACTTATTGTAATATGATCCAATTCTAGAACAAGAACATGCCATCTTTAGTCTTCTAGATGGCTTAGCCCATTTTCCTTTCAAAAGGCATTGCTTACTAAAGACTTTTCTTCTGTGCATGTATGCTCAATAGTTTTGATCTATTGGTAAGGAATACACCTTTTATTGCAAAAATATTGGTGATAAATAATAAAATTTATAAACTGTAAATATATAAATAAATTTTTGCAATAACTAGCAATAATCATCTTTCATACATAAAAATATAAAGATTTTTGTTATGGGACTATTATATCACAATCTTTGGTTTAAAATCCGCTCGGCGAAAAAAAAATCAAGTTGGCTTATTTGGAGCCTATTATCTTCATTCGCATAGAAAATTCGATTAAAAAATTAAAAAATAATCCTTATAGAAAATTGGATAAAAATTTTACAAACATTCAAAGTCAAAGGGTTACGGTGCACCAGGCTCGAACACATAGTGGTTCCTTTGTTGAACTGAGAACTTCTTTGAAAGCTTTTAGCAATACGAAATAATCGAATCTTAATTTAAACAGGGGGCAAAGAAACACTGAGAAAGCACTTAGAATATAGAGTGCAATTCTGTAACACACTACTCACCTCATTTTTACAAATGTGAATATCTCCTGCGATCAAGGAGGTACATAATTTTATTTTCTTATTTTCTCGCGTGATATACATAACTAGTTTCAACAATGACAGCCACTTTTGGAGAAAAATATTATTTTATCCCATGTTCTGAAACGCATATACAACATTTTCGGTTTTTATTAGGTTTCATTAGTCAACTCAAAACTTATCCTCTGTAATTTTAACCAACTTATATTTATTTAAAAATATCAGAAAAATCAATCTCAATTTGTGATTAATTTTTGAATTTTAGCATAGCATGAGCATCAGCGTATCAGGAATATTATATAGCATGACGTCATTAATACATTACAATTTCTTGAAATCGGAAGAAAATATTGAGGCTTAGATTTAATCTTTAAATTTATATTTTGCCTACCAGGTTGAACATGTCGAGTTGAGAGTTTTACAGCTCTGACAAATGGCCTGTAATTAATAAAATTAATTTAATATCGAATGGAAACGGAATATTTTGTTTGATATTTATAAATATTTTGTATAAAAGATGGTTGCTCTCTCAGCAGGATTTATGTTAAACGCAACCGAAAAATAAGAACTTCCAGTTTATTTTCTTCCTCAACTGCATTTCGTAAACGTAAACATTTACTTTAACTTATTAATTTGAGTATCTAAAGATAATTATTACACATGACTAACAGAGTGGAAAGGATAAACAATTCGCATATCAAGCAGGAGTTTGGATCATTGGTACTATTTCTCTTACCATACTACATACAATTGGGGCCAAGACGAATGAAAAATATAAGCTCAAATTTCAGCACCATTTTTGCTAGTTCAGATTCATAAGTTTCCATTCGAACTTAAACATAATTTCTAATGTAAAATACTCATTCATGCTTCTACTTGAAAAGTAGAAATATTCAAAAAAAATATTTTGAACTGAAATTCATCATAAAGTTCCTTCCACTGGATCATATTTTCATTTCATGGAGTTTTTGGATTAATATTTAATTTGATACAAAAGGAGTTTGCTATTCTAGGCTCATCTACACCTCATCCGGTAAATTATATTAAAAAAATGTTTCCTGGAATGATTTATAAATAATCACAGAAGCAAAAATACAGATATATATGTTTTCTAACAACTGATTACCTACCCTTAAACGATTATCGTAAACTTTTTCGGACTGAGTTTGCATATTGCATGAACAAATTAAACTTTTTTATGCTTTTAAAAAATTATATAAGAAATATTTTTCGTAAGAAAACACAGCCTTTCTTGTTGGGGAAACTAAAATAGCGACTTTAGAATGTATAATATCAATATGGTTTTTTTAAAAAAAAATTGTAATGCACGAGTCTGTAAATTGTACCAAATTGGAGAAGACAAGTTCCAAAATTAAGAAAAGTTTTCGGCAGTAAACACGAATTTTCTTGTCAGAAATATTAATATTTCTTTCTTCACATAAATAGCATCAATACCTTTTTTCTTTCTGTCTGACGCCTTAGCGTTTAAATTATCACGTATTAGGAAACTGACATATGTTTAATAACATTTAACGCAATTAGTTTTATCTCATTTCATTTTTGTACGTAAATTAAGTGGGATATTTTCTCTCCATATCCGCTCGGAAGAAAGTAATAGCAAGAAATATATCTATTGAATTCTGGAGACTTTTCTTTCAATTTTATTATTTTTCTTTCACATCTGGTTTCTGGAACTAACACAACTTTTCTTTTTGGAAATATTAAGATTTCTATCTTCAGTTGAATAACATCAATGTGCTTTTATTCACTCACTGACACCTAACATTAAATTTCCACATATTAGAAAACTCGCATGTGTTCAATTACATATAGGGGAAAGTGAGGTGAAACCGGGTAGGTATGATTAGGAAGCTTGTTGGACCTAAAATATTCGACATAGAGTTCTGAAATTTTATTAAAATATCCATTATTTATTGGAGTACAACATACTTATCTTTCCAGAAAAGTCGCAGTTTCATTACTTGTCTTTTTTTTATAAAAAAAATCAAACCATCTGGTTTTACCCCACTAGTGGGGGAAAGCCGAGTGCACATGTTAACTTTAAGGAAAATTAGAAAAATTTAATTTTCAGAGAAAAAGCTGCAATCATTTTTATTTTATATAACAATTTAAGAATAATAGTTCCAAAATTCATACGCAAGACAGTTGTCTTCTTCCTCCGCGACCCTGCAGCTTTCGTGCGCGCAGATAAGACAGTTTTTACATTTTATTGACCCTTCTTTTTTATTTAAATTTGAAAATATATGATTAAAATATAAATAATCAACGTCTTATTTGTTTTTATCGTTTTAATCGGTAGAATCATCAAAAACGACTGTCCTGGTCTAACGCCACCACTTGGAGTACTCGGTTTTACCCCGAGTGTAGATGTTATGAAGAACGACATAGAACCGCGCAATTATTGGAGCAATTCCTTATTGTTTGATAGGGTATGAATACTTAGTAAACGTATAATAAGCTGGAATAAATAGTTTTTATAACTGTAAATATTTTTAAGTAAGGATAGTTTAAAAACAAACGAACATCAGAGAACGGACGTCTTAAAACAAATAAACCTTCACAGATGCATTGAATTCAAAAGCTAGAAAGCTACTATGACTGATCCTTTTTCTTGACTAGTAGAGTGTAATTCAGTATCTGTTTGCTAGATGGAAAAAATAAAATCAATCATAATCAAGGTTACCCGGTTAATCTACCCGGTTTTACCCCATTCTTCACTAACTGAATTATTTTATATCATTCAATTTATATAAGTAAAATTAAATGGAATATTCCTATCAGTCCATCCGTTCGGAAGAAAGTAGAAGTAGGGAAAAAATCGAGTTCATTCTGGAGACTGTTCTTTTAATTTTATTATTTTTCTTTCACATCAGGGTTACTGCAGTTAACTCAACTTTTCATCTTAAGAATATTAAGATTTCTATCTTCAGCTGATTAAAATCAATATTCTTTATCTAACTATCTGACACCTTCCGTTTAAATTATCACAAATAAGAAAATTCACACGTGTTTAATAACATTTAACTCAATTATTCAATCTCATTTCATTTATATACGCATAATTAAATGTCCTTTTTTTGTCTCTATCTGTTCGAAAGAAAGCAGTAGTAGGAAATATATCAAGTTAATTCTAGAGACTTTCCTTTCAATTTTATTATTTTTTTCACATCAGAGTTACTGGAGTTGGTGCGAGACAGCAGCTGCTCCAGAAGAGTTTTCTGAGATGCTTCATACCATTCAGGTACCAAAAAGAAGTGGGTGTTTTTGGTAAAAGAAAATCTAACGTGACGTTTACATTTCAGATTTTTCCTTCTTATTTCTCTGAAGAAGGCGTATTTCATTCGTTAAGGGAACGAAAAACTACACCTCAAACGCAGCTGCTTAGCTCAGAATGAGTTCAAAAATTCATGTACAATACAAGTGTAAATAATCATTTAAAATTTATAATATTGCGGTGGGATTTAGTAAAAGTCTTAGATGCTATGAGGGAAGTCATAAACTAACAATCAACAAAAATTAGTGAAACGAAAGTTTTCTAAGCAGACAGTAGCTGGCAAAAGCTAACAACCACTGTCCTACCCTATTGGCTTGATAAACCAAAATTTGAATGAAATAACAAATGTAGAAATAATTTAAGAACTTAAAAAACAGAGATGCTAAGCCAACGTTGGGAGACGTGAAGAAGAATGAGAGTAACCTGGTCATGATATAAGAATACTATATATATATATATATATATATATATCAATATCATGAAAGTCAAAAATATTAAAATAAAAAGGAGAGACTGTAGTAAATCTGGTAAAGCAGTAGATGCTCATGGGATAAAGTAAAATCTATACGAACCGTTGAAAAAGTGAATCAACAATGTTTTCTGCGAACAGTGTTGGCATATAGCTAAAAAACATATTTACTAACATTATGATAAACCAAAGAATTTGTGAAATACAAATAAAAGAAATGAAATTACTAACACCTGAAACTGAGGTACAGCTAGAGGAGATGCGACAAAGGGAATAACTGAAGTCATGCTAGAGCCGGATGTTCTGAAGATATCAAGGTACTGAGTATGGGAGTTTCATGAAGATTAGGAAATCGATCGGGAAAAAAAAGGATGAAAGCGAAATACATTGAAAACGATGAAGATTAAAGAAATGACAAGAAAAAAGGGAAGAGTGTATTTAAAATTAATGTATCTCAAATACATAACAGGTATAAAAATTAATGGGATGATAAAAAAGGAAAGGAGTGTATTAAAGTAAGTTAAATGTAATAAAGTAATGAAAGATGATAAGAAAAGGAAATGAGTGTATTTAAAATAGATAACTATGTTAAGTTAAAACTTAAGAGTGGAAGCGTAAGTAGTTAAATAATCTTTGAATTTTGAATATCAAATAAAAGACTTAAAGATGCGTTTTCGAGGTAATCACATTAGACCTGTCTGGCTTAGAGATCTACAGTATTAGCTACCAGCATAACTCCTAATATGCAAATCCATTACTCCATCTTGAAAGCCGTATAAAGGTTGTAGAAGAAGTAAGGAATTTCATTACTATTAAGGTAAAATTGTGAATTGTGTTTCTTGATTAAATTTTTCGTGAAATTAATGGTGACGGCTGGCCGTTCTAATGGTTATAGTGATACTTTGTAGACAAAGAAAGAGTTTAAATGCCAATATGTAGAGTATATTTTGGAACTCCTAGAATCTTCCTAAAATCTCAAACACTATCATTAATCAACCTCCATAAGAAGTAACAAAACTACTAGAAAATTCAAATGGATAAACAAATTAAGAACCTTAAATAAACCTTTAATATTAGAAATTCCACACTCCTTCTACGAACCTTTAATTAGCGTGCTGGCCACAGGATTGCATATTGAACTATGCAGCACGGATGTTGCGTCTCAAGCCTTTGGAAACCGGGTTCT